>VWZG01006036.1:208478-243180 GCA_013396735.1 Grallaria varia | reverse complement strand
AAAAAAAAAAAAAGGATTTGCTGTGTCATAAAAACCCTCAGTACACTTTCTAGTATGTACAGATTTGGTGAATCCCAGTTTTAAGAGTCCTTTATAAAACTCCATCAAGCTAAGTGAGGCAGCGTTTCCTTTTGCAGCCTTTGACAGGATTTCACCCAAAGCAGTGCTAAGACGCTGCTTTACAGGGATCAGCAGTTCTTCTGTAGAACACAAAACTAGACACCCAAACCCTGGAAGCACTACAAATTAACTGCTCTGCAATGTCAACAGAGGCAATGGCACTTAAAATATAATTCTAGAATAGCCATGAATTTAAAGGCAAGGACCCCACAAATGCCAAATTATAATGTCGTCTGTCTTTCATCAATCCCTAACAATCATGCAAATTTATAATTTACTAACCCCATTGATCATTTTTTTCATTTGCAGTGATGAAAATAAATAGTTGCTTGTAAACAAATAAAGAGGAGAGCATCCTAGCCCTGGAGAATGTGACAAGTTGAATCAAAAACAATGGATGTCACCCGCAGCAGATTGCAATTTCATTTTAATTTCTTTCCAAATAGTTCTTTTGGTTTCCAACTAGCAGATTTTAAGGCAGTAGCTAGGCTACATCTAATCTACTATTAGATGTAGTATTAGCTACTATTAGGGTACATGGACCTCTGTGAAACTCCATCACATTGAGAGTTATCAAGTGCACTGATAATTGTACTTAGATCCTTACCAGGAAGGAAAACACACAGTGAGTGCTGCTGAAACTGTAAATGCCAGATTAGTGATAAATTCAGAAACACTTAAAATTCTTCTCTGCTATTGATAATTATTAACATAACAAAAATTAAAACGGAAGCCAGTTTCCCTGAACATTTTTCCTTCTGTATTGTATCAGACACCATGTATTATCCAGCCAGGTCAACTGAATTTTACCACGTTGTGTCACTGAGATAACACGGAACCTTTATTAGAAATACAAATACTCTGTGTGCTGGCATCTACCAGAATCAAACCCACATTGTTCATCTTCAAAAAAACCCCCAGTAAATAACCTCTGAACTACATGTAAAACTCATTTGTTTCAACTTCCTTGAAAACTTTGCAGTAGTTCATCACTTTTCTGGTGCTCTTTATTCATTAGTTAAAGAAATTGAAGGTGCTGTTAGCTGACATCACAGCATGAGTTCAATAAATGAAAGAGAAAATATTTGCTCTGCAAGTAAAACATTGAAAAGAACTCACTAAGTTCGATATTATTAACATGAAAGACAAGACACTTAAAGGTTACTTTTCTTTCCTATTTCAGCTACCCAATGCTTGGCCTTCCCTCTGAAGCACTCTGCACAGTATTTTAGCAACAAGCTTCTAATTTATATAGAGTTTATTGGAGAAAGGTGATTTTCACTCTTCCATTTCTGAGTCCCATCGTACAGCATGAATAAGGAGAAATAATCTGTTTTTCATCATGTTCTGTGCTAACTGAGCAGATTTGGTTACAGCCTAGGTTATAGCTGAGATACATCTTAAGCTAAATCCTTAATGTCTGAACCTTTCCAAATGCAAGGAAAACACTTCTCAGATTGCTCTAACACTGTTTTTCTAATGTGAGAAGCAATTTCAAGTTTGAGATACTTAACCTGACACACTGAGACTGACTTGTAAGGCTCTGATCCATCATGCAAGCTGGTTAGTTGCGATGAAGGTTCTTAATATCAACATATATTTTAATAAGATTAGGTACTGCAGTTATAAAAAAGAAATTAAAAATAAAATTTTATGCCTTTAATTTCCAATCCAAACATGTGATGTATTTTACACCTTGAAGTTGATGAATAACCACCAACAACATCCTGAAGATGGTTGTTATTTTGTGCATCCATATGAAATATTTGTGGCAGAGATTTTCTTTCCTTATTCCAAAACACATAACGATTAGAAGGTATTTTTAATTAAAACCGTTACTGTTGTGGTTACGTTATTGAGTAATATTTTGGGATAAATATGTTCACCGTTAGAAGTGTAATTCTACTTTTCGTCTTCATGCTATGTAATATTTATATAGTTCATCCTTAAATTGTGTAAAATTGGACTTGATCCCAACTGCTATAAGGTGTTGTTTTAAAAAAAGGCTAAGCAAGCACAAAAGTTTATATGAAGATACAGATTTGATTAGCATTCAGACAAAACAAGTTCAGCCAGGCTGGCTTGTGCAGTTTTTCCAGTCGGACTGCAGTGACTTTCCACTGTATTGACCTTTAAAAGAGGAACTGTATTTTGTTACAACCCATAGTGCTTTTGAAAGGAAGAAATACTTAAGGTGATAGGATACAGTGCAGGCCACAATGGTTCGTAACACGCATTTAGCAAACTCTTACAGGCATTTGCATTAGAGCCAATGCATTAATGGTCACAACAGAGTTTATTAGAGGTAAAGAAAATTCCTAATAATCATCGTCCCACCCAGTGTGAGGTTCTCTCTTCAGCAGCACGAGTCCCTGGAAATATTCAGAATATTCAATTTAGTATCTTACTTTTTGAAAGCAGTGATATAGGACTTCATATAAATCTCCTCTGGGTCAAAGATAATGAAGTGAGTCTTATTTATAGTATTATTTTGGCATTTTCATAATAATCAGAAATCTCTGTTTCAATAGAGAAAATAGGCTTCATGCAGAATACTACAGATATCACCATTAAAATGTCAACATACAGAAAAATTATGTAGACACAAGCAACTTGATAAACAAAATACAGGCAACTCAGTAAATACTGAAAAAACTCTACAATGTCATGTTCAAAAATAATGAAGACATTCCCAAACTGTATCACTGCAAAAAAAACAAACCCTAGCAATTTAAACCAAAGAACCTTAAGCTGTCTGTCAGTGGTGCAGAAAGTCACCTGTGCCAGCTTCTCTTCTATTTGAGACTGATCACTACAAATGTCAGAGTTTAATCCTACCAGATACTGCAATGAAGCATCAGACAGAACATACTATCTCAGTATGGTTCAAAATTACTTTGGTGCCAGGAAACAGCCAATCTAATGTAAAACAATAACTTAGTTTTTCTCAGAGCCCAAGTGAAAACTACAGAAAATTATGCCATTGTACTCTTTGATAAGTTCAAACCGGCAGAATAAAAGACAAGTTTCAATAATGATTACTGTGAGGGTCTCATGCAGTGGTAAAAAGATATAGAAAAGAATCGATGCTTTTCTTTTCATCCTTCAACTATTGCCTTTTCTTCTCACCTGGCCTTTCCAAAATCTGTGGCAAACAATGCTTCCCTAACTCATTGCTTTGACTTTGCCATTGATTTGTTGGCCTGTTGAATTCTGTTCAGTTAGATGTATTGCAGCAGGCCCAGAAGCCCCAAGAAAATATCAGAACTGTACTGTTAGTGCTAAAAAAAAAAAGAGAGCCACGGAATCGAGTGAGTTTTATCTTTCTAATGTAGGCATTTAAGAGCTAAACATCTTATGTCTGACTTGGTCACCAGTCACTCATTATCAAAGGAAAGGGACTATGCTGAGATATGATTCTCATTGTATATTGAATGTACTTTAGATGTTAATTTAGAATTTTTTTTTGCCTACATTTGCTTAATTCTCACTACTACTGTAAAATGAAGTACACCCCTATATGGTAGCTATTTGTACTTGGTTTTCCTCGTCTCAAAGAGCTCATAATATGTACATCAGCCCCAAAAAAACCTAAACAGGATACTAATAAGGGAAAAAATGGAGCAACATAAGATGAAATCTAGGATGAAAATCTCTACAATTGCACATTGTCAGTTTGTTAAACCTCCTAATTTTTTTCTGTTAGTAGTATTGCCTCCAGATGTGGCAGCTTATTCAGTAAGTTACGTAATAACATTTCTTTCCAATGACTAACTAGGCAGGTGGGGTGATAGTTTGTTAGGTTCTTCTTTCTGGAATTGGGGATCATAACAAATTACTGTTCATATGTCTTTGTGAATAGTCATCATTGCATAATTTACTAAATAAGTGTACAGTAGATGTTATCTTTGCATTTTTGGTACTTGTTTCTTTCTGATTCTACAGGTTTATGACCTTCAAAGCTTTCTAGCTGTTCTTCCACTTCTCCCTTAAGCAAAGCCTTCTCCCTTCCCATATTTTGATATTTAAAATTTGACCTTTAGAGCATAATATTTCCATCACTGGCCTACAACTACCTTAGCCTCTGACAGAGTATTTCTGGTGTCAGTCATGCCAATTTTAGTAGCATGTATAGCTTTTTAATATTGCCCTTGCCCCTCCAATTTTTTTTTCTGTATTTACAGTAGTAATATCTAAGTTTCTTTTCTCTTGTTAGATCCTTCTCTACTGACATTTGCCTCTCTGTAATCCTTTGCTTCTCTCCTTTAACTCTCTTTCTTTCGTTTTGCTGCTTCCTAGAAAATCCAGTTATGCTTCTCCTGTCAACTTTCTTCATCTCTGTGTAAATTTCTTGTAATTCTTTCATTATCAACACATGCACAGTTTTCTGCTCTAGGATTGGCTTGGAAGTTTGTTCAGGTATGTTGTATGATCCAGTAGACTGTATGAAATAGGCTGTCTGGCTTTAAATTTCCTCTTTAAGACATTTTTCTTTTATTTTCCTTTTTTTTTCCCTTTCTTCTTATCATGACTTGATCATGTCATTTCTGCATAAAATGCCAAAACTCATGTAAATAGGTCAGATGAGGCCTGCTAAGTTGTTCTATACACTTGAGACACTTTTTACCCGTATCAACCTTTACTTTCACGTTTAGGGCCATGTGTTGCATTCCACTGACTTTGTTTGCTCCTGGTTGAAGGCGGTATACATAGACTCCATCAACTCTCATTGCCATGATTTACTGCGGGTGCACAAATCTTTGCATATCTAAAGAGGAACTAAAACTTCATGCTCTCACAGATCCCTTTACTGAAATCCTTGTTCTTCCTGTCTTCTTCTGAGTTTTTTATAAGCTACAAGCTCTCCATGAAATCAGAGGAAAAATATAAATTTTTCCTTGAGAGCAAATCATGAATATCAATAAAATATCCATGGTAAGCTCTAGATCACTGGTTCTATAGTACAGCAAAAAAAAGGCATTCCAGCCCAGAACAATACAGCACAAGAAAGCACTAGCAGCAACAGTGTGCATAATGCCTCTTGGAATTGGTACAGGCAAGAAACAAATTTAGATTGATACCCACAATTTGGTGACAATATCCCAATTTCTGTCAAGACATCAGCAGTAAGAATCTTACTGTGCGGAGCATTAAAAATATGCTCCCTAAAAGCACTATTGACAAAAGACCAGGACATAACAAGAAATTAAATGAAGCTGAATAAATACTTGCATTGAATGTTAGATGTCACGCACGCATTAGCTGAAAACTGTAAGTTAAAGGAAAACATTATATTTCAGCAACCATCTCAGCATGCTTTCTGGTCGCATCGTTAATCTGTGTGCCTTGTGTGCTGCAGTGCAAAACATGGAGAGAGGCACTAGTCCTCCTAGCTCTGAAAATGGGAGAGGGGTTTCATGCTCAACTGGTGTCATTGTTAGACTGTCTAATTTTTGCATGGACATTTTGTCTGTTTGGAGGGACAACATTATGACTGGAATTTTCTAAATTTTGTGTTCTAGACCTAGCTCTCTTAAGAAAAGAAAAAGTCATGGACTTTTGGGCACCAAGAGGAAGAGATTAGATAAGCTAAGAGCAGAGTAGCATCAGAGAATGAACACTTCAGCTAGAACAATATATGGACTTCAACTACTGTTTGAATTTCACAATAGCGTGTGCTGAGGATGCTGGTTATTTTGAGTATGCAGATGAACAGGATTTTAAAATAATTTCCTGAGGTGCATGTGCTGAGATAAATACTTTTTGTTCCTGTATAAATGCAAATTAAAATGAAGAAATAAAATTCTACAAAGTCTTGAGCAATTGCAAATTGCAGTCATTAACTCAGCTCCATGCCTTTGTGCTTCCTTGTTCACAGCTTTCTTACCATTATCATTATTTAAATTTCATGTTGTGCATTGCTAAGGGGCAATTTGCAACGCTTGTAACTGTAAATATCAACTATTGTATGTTTTAAGATACCTTTGAACCTGAAATTTTTCTTGTATCATAGTGAAAAGCTAAATGTGTGTAAAATGGTATAAGAATGGGAAAAAAGCCATTGTAACAGGGTTGGGTGTATCACAATATCACCGTTCTGAGGTTATCCTGTATTTCTTTTAACGTGCACTTCTAATGTTATGAGTTCTTTACCTGGATTTCTTATATACCGGAGTATTCTCTGTTTAAAAACTAGAGAGTCATCAACAGTGTACAGTCAGATGGCAAAGAGCTGAAGTCTGCATATTACAGGCCTGATTCATTTGTGCTGTTCCAACCCATGCTCCAGGGTCCCAACAAAAGAACTAACCACAATTGACCTTGTGAGATTAAAAGCAAGCATTTAAATTGTGAACCTTTGGCAGGCAGGTGTGAATCTATGGGGTAGCTATACAAACAATTGCTCAGCTTCTCAGTTTGGTGGTTGTATTATGATCGCTCAGTAAGATTGCTTGAGCCTCTGGTGTCTCCTTTTGAGCTTGGATCTTTGGGGTAAAACCAGATTTTTTTGTGTTTTGTTTTTTTTAATGTCAGTGTCTCTGCATTTGTGTGTTACATTAGTCTATCCATAGTATAGACAGGCACTTCAGTTCCCTAATAATTTTCCTTTGTTTTCTTTCTCAGAAAAACGTACACAGTGACTGATTTGGCCCCTTCCCCAGCCTGTGCCTGTGTGAGCTCAACAAGCACAGTGGATTTTGAAGATCTTATTTAAAATGTAATGTTTGCAGAAAAATGCCTTTAAGTAGATGGAGGAAGACACTGGAGACCAGAACAGGATGAACTGCTAAATTAAATACAGCTTCTGGGTTTAGAGAATGTAAATCAACAGCTTGTTGGGAGAGCAGTCCCCAAGTCAGCAATTTTGTGCTTCTCTGCATCTCTTATTCCCCACCTGTTGCTACTAAGCCATTTTTAGACTTTTTAGTAATTATGTGATTCTTTTAATCTCAAACATATTTTTTTGAATCCCAAAGTTTATTATATACTCAATGAGGTGCATACTCCTTTCATTGTCATCATATACACTGATGATGGGGTTTATCTCATTCATTTTAGGCATTTACAGTTTAATTGCTTAATTCTAAACTGATTAGTTTACAGTTCACCACGAGTAACAGAAGCCTGTGGTAGTAACTTAGACCAGTGCTACACACACCCCTAACAACATCCATGTCTGCTCCTGAGGCCTCTGTTAGTAAATGTATTTACTCAGGCCAAGTGATACAAGAGGTTCACTTTCATGAGATTCACTTTTGCGAGGTTCACTTCCACGTTGCTCATGGGTGGACTCATTTAAAGCAGCCCATCTCCACGATGCACTTTGTAACTGGTGACCCCATCCCTGTGTATTACCTCCACGAAACTATATACCTTTGTTTCATCTATTTCAAAGAGGGTGAAATTACGTGAGACTTGTGTTGCAGGTTACTATGATGGTGTGTTTATAATACAAAACTGAGGGTACATTTCATATCCTGAGGCCTGACTGGAGGATATAAAGCAGTGTTTGAGAAAGCATTTCGGAGCTGTACATGGCAGAGAAAGGCAAGGCTCAGTTTTGCCTAGTCAGTCTTTCAGGAATGACTATTAGCACAAACCATCAACGAAACCTAGCCCTTTCTATTTTTGAGGGAACAAAGAAACCAAACCAAACAGTCTAGGAGTGAAGTAATGTGCTAAACTAGGGGACTGAGACCCAGGAATGAACTAAGAAGGTAAGTTATTTGATAGTGTACATGCATTTTAAGAAAACAATTTTTAAGTGTCTAAGGTAAAGTAAGGCGAATCCCACTCTCAGTTTCTTGTCTACTTTCACACGATGGACAAACATTAACTTCTTTTTATCTAGAATAACCTTTAACAGTAGGAGCACCCACGAAGAGGTTTCAGCGTTGTACTTTTACACCGTCAGTGTTTTTGGGGTGTTAGCAATGTGATGCACATTTGTACCTTATGAAGAAACATTGGAGGGATGTAAACATTCTCAAGGGATACATCACCTAGGAAACTTAGGATGAGTAAGTTGAGGTAGCATTTCAGGGGTTGTGAGGACCAAACTGGTCACCTACATAAAAAAAATTTACCGTCTTAAATTATCCTGTAATTTTCTTTTCGTTAAATTATTCTGTGATTTTCTTTTCATTCTCTCTCTTTTAAGGCCAATAGAAAATCTTAGATTTCCTAGGTAACACAGTAAGTCATAGAATTTGAATGACTTAACACTTTAAAGCATGGTGCTGTGTTTAAGTCATCTGGGTATTTTTAAAATTTTATCCATGACCTTTGACCCAGAGATTACACACAACCTCCCTGAACATTAGAAAATGATAATAGCTGCTTTTCTAAAAGCCACACCAGCATTGTTAACAATTTTTTTTTAACATTTGCATTTAGTCTTTCCTACATCTTGTGCAGTCTTATACAAAGAAATATCCCTGAAAATAAAGATAAAATTCAGAGAACGTCTAAACATCCTGAGCTGCTATTCTGTTTCACTGCTATTTGAATAGCCATTACGTAGTTTCTGGTGCCCTATGTCTGACAAATTTCTGCCTCATGGGTGTCTCGAGGGTATGGATTTATAGTTTTCACTAAATGAAAATAATTTTCTTTTACTGAATGAGGTTGTGATTCCTTTATTTTCTAAATATTTCTTCTCAAAAGAGATAGCTTGCATGGCTTGGCATATAAGTGTTAACCATATATTCATTACTATTTCTGTATTTATGTTTTTTTAGATTACAAGCTCCTTGAGATGAAATTCTGCAATCTTATTCAAAAGTTAGCCGTTAGAATGATCCTAGATAGTTCTCTTAGCCGCAAATGTATCAATTGTAATACTAGCAGATGCTGAAAAAGAGATGGTGTATTCAGTGTTTTGAAGCAAAATACCCCTGCACAGAGATCTGAGTGTGCCCTAGTATGGCCTCATCACAACTGACCCGGTTTTGAGTAGAAGATTGGACTAAATGACCTCCTGAAATCCCCTGCAACATGAATTATCCTATGATCTTATGAACCTCAGCTGTTGGATTTCATTGGTGCTTTGCCTCTCCTGGAAACAAAATATCAGAAAAATATAATTACTGCTGTAAATTTGTTTATACATAGATGTATGTAAGAGATATGTGTATATACAGATCTACAAATACTGGCCTCTTCCTATTCTTATACGTTGTAAAATGAAATCATACCCTTTTGAGATTTATTTGGGGTTTCTAGTCCCACAGAAATAAATTTACTTTGTTTTAGTAGGGAAACAAAAATGAAACTCACTGAAAAGGTTATTTTAAGAAGTCAGTCAATGTATTCATGGGAAACTATTATCCATCCCTCAGCAGAATATTCTTAACTTATCATGGTTGTTGACACTTTTTAGAGAGGTTCAGTTCTTCTAGGTCATATATTTTTCAGTGGTAACAAAGGCTGCAAGATGTACTTTCAGTTCCGAGTCACACTCACTCTGGCATCAGTGAAAACATTTGAACTCCCTCTTTTTTTCGTTTTTTTTCCTGTGTCAAAACTAGATTATATTTTGAGTACATTTTCTTGTAGGATTGAAGAGAACAATTTTATGTTTGAAATATAAAATCAATCTTAATGTAAAAATTGAGCTATATGGGCTTTTTTAATATTTGAGAGCAATCCTACTCTCTGAGGAATTTGTGTACAAACTCAGATCCGAAAGAAAATGGTAGTGTTTTTACAGTATGTGAACACAACCATCTGATTTATAGTTCAATCTGTTAATGCACTCTGTTATTAGGCCACCTGGCAGTTTTATGCATTGTGAATTTAAAGAGGAGCTCAATGTAACATAAGCTTTACAAGCTGGGGAAATATTATTGAAATGAAACATGAATGAGAACCATTTAAACAATAAAACAATGCGTGTAGACTATATATTTTTTCATTTTAGTAAATGTACAGCCTAGGTTTTATTTTCTGAAGTTAGATGATGTTCTGAGAGACTCCAACAATGAGATTTTATACTAGCTTCTTCTTGTAATGCTGGCAATCTTATAGTTTTTGATGCTCATGTCGGTAAAACCAAACCCACATCTCTCTACTGAATCAGGAAACTGCAATTTGGAGAAGGATTTTCATAGTTTTGTTAAGGTAATATTTAATTATTGTATGGGTTGAAGTTGATTCATCAACAAGATAGATATATATATAGATATAGATATAGATATAGATATACAGAGAGAGAGAGAGAGAGAGAGAGAGAGAGAGAGAGAGATGTCTGTAACAAAAAATTTGATAGACAAGAGTTTTACCAGCCCACACTGTAAAAGATCATAAACCAAGGCCTTAAAGAAAAAAAAAAAAAGGCCATCTTAATAACCAGAGTTAGTTTTAGCTATGTGTGTGTATACACATACATATAAATATATAAGTAATGTACACATGTATACAAATATTAATTCTAGCTCTCTTTTTCTTTTGGTTTTATGCCTTTAAAATTCTTGTTTTCAAGTTCTGGTTTAATTCTGATGCCAGAAACTTCCTTTTTCTGTTGAAAATGGAATCTGAGCACATTCACATGACCTCAGGGCTAAGATTTTAAGTGCAAGAAGAATTGGCAGAACTGGAGATATAAGCATTATATTACTCTACGTAATAACCCCGCCTCACCTGGCACAGAACCCTGGAGGCACCTAAGTTTTCCTAGGTGCTTATGGGCATGTCTACATTCCGAGCAGTATTTCAATTAAGTGTTTGCTGATTTGCCCAGTACCCACAGGAGATCATTTTCACTGGAGTTACGAATCAATATATAACCTTTTCTGTCATTTGTTGCTTTCTTAACAATGTTAAAATAAAGAGATGTTTTTCTTTCAGAAGAAACACACATTGAATATAATGGACAGAGTACCTTATAATCTTACCTGGGTACTTAAGAACTCCCTACAGAACTGCTTTTTCATTTGCCCTTAGCTTACAGGAAAGGACTGGAATCACTTGGGAATTGATGGAGAAGTTGTGTTTTCTCAGTATTTTACTGGTCATGAGCTGGTAAGGCTGGTTTGCACTGTAAAAAAGCAGGACAAAAGAGAGATTCAAGGGAATGATTACAAACGTTTGAGTCAGTTCTTTTCCCATGGCAGTGCAGATAAGCACTTTCCCTTTATTCAAAGCAAGATGTGAAGTTCAGCACTTTATACAGGAAATCTTGCAAGTATGTTTATTAATACAAATTTCTTAGCACCTACACGCTCCAAAAGGAACAGAGTAAAGAGTAGTGCGCCGTTAAAAGATCTGCGTGTATCTCCCCACAACCTTGGTCGTGGTATTTAAAGCATATACAGGGCTTTGTAACTAACCCTGAAATACAGAACCTCAGAGTCTTACCTAGATAGCAGTTTATTCACATCTGGGAGATCTAAGTTTCTTATTTGAAATCAGAGGCAGGAAGGCTTGAACCCAAGTCATTCACATCATTGGTGAATGCTCTAATCACAGAATTTCAGAATAGTTGAGTTTGGAAGGTTGCTCTGGAGGTCATCTGATCCAAGACCCCTGCTCAAGCAGGGACACCTAGAGCCGGTTGCCCAGAACTATGTCCAGATGACTTTTGATTATCTCCAAAGATGGAAATTCCACAACCTCTCTGGACAGCCTGTGCCAAGGCTTAGTCACCCTGTTTCTGTTCTGCCCATTTCACCACCCAGCTGAAGTCCCTTTGAAGGGCGACTGGCTCTCTTATGTAACAGCCACTTCTCTCAGTTGTGTGTCATCTGAAAGCTTGCTGAGGGTACACTCTGCCTCATCATCCACATCATTAACAATGATGATGTTGAACAGGAGTGTAACCCAGTACTGATTACTGGCTTACACTACTAGTTACTAGTCTCCAATTAGACTTTGTGCCTCTGATCAGCACCTTCTAGACTCTGTCCAGTCAGTTTTCAACTCACCTCATCTGCTCATTGAGCCTGTACATCAACATCTTGTCTATTAGGGTCTTGTGGGAGACAGTGTGAAAGGCCTTACTGAAGGCCAGGTATCACTGAATCACAAGGTATTATGCAAAGATGCGACTACTAATTCTCTAAATTTTTCATAAGATGGGGAGAAGCAGGCTGGAGTTCAATGTTTCTACAAAAAAGAGTAACTTTTTGCAGCACGTCTTCTGATTGCAGATGGAGTATGGGATTATTCAATATGATGCAGAGAGCGAAAAAAGGGTAAAAATTTAACTTTTGTGAGCCCTTAGGTTAGATGGAAATCTTGTGTTATGCCATGGTCAGGGAACTAAGGTGAAAGACTGTCACTCTCCCCTCACATTTGATTACATGATTTGCAAGGAAGCGTATTTGCTAATTGGGCTCAGACATGGTTCTAAACTGCTTGTAGACCATCCACTATATGAGAACTGAAAATTTCTACCTAAACTTCAGACATCAAATCTGGACTTTACTTTCAGATGGTGTACATATGAATTTATCTGTCTAAATGTAGGTGCCATTATTTAAGAGATCTGTCTGAATTTATCTCGTAGGCAACACAGAGCTATTCAAAAAGACTAAGAGCGCTCCCCAAAATGGCTCAGTTCTGTACCAAACCAGAAACAACTAGTACCATTTGGAACAACATGACTTCTCCATCCAGTGACTGACGCTCCAAGAAGGTGTATGTTATTCACAGGTTCTGTGCCTTACATAACAGCACGAGACTGTCTCAAACACTCTGAGGCATCTTAAATAGGACTAGACGCTAATGTTTTGTCAACTTTTGGTTTTGACTACTTTATAGATTCTATAAATGGCTTTATCAGACACTTAGCTTACACATAACCTTCTATCTTTGTATACCTAAATACAAGCGTACAGGTTGGAGCTAAATCCAGTTTCCAGTGAAAGAGTTCTACATTAGTAAATGTTTGTAAGACATATTCATCACCACTGCTCACAAACTGTCTAGTGCTCTTTGAAGGGCAGTATAACACTATAAGGTTGCAAATAGCCAGTGGTGAAAATCAGGTTCTTATTTAGTAAATTTTGCAAGTATTTGAATGCCATCTGGATCCAAAGTGCCAGCGCAGGCAGTAGCAACAAAGTCCTTTCTATTCTTTTTATTCTGTTTTATTTTTGTTAATCATGATGATCGAAACAAGAAAGCTATATTTTTATTTCTTTAAAACAAACATATCGAAAAATCTTTTAACAATCTTGGCAAATGTCACTAATTTGTGGGGGTTTTATAAGTCTTCAGACTAGTGTGTAGAAACCTTCATCCCAGGAATGAACCCACAACACCAAGGTCGAAGTATCTATGAAAGCATGAGGAAGTGGATGCTGAACTGCTAGTGTAATACTGAAAGAAAAAATGCAAAGGTACAGCATCTCTTCAGTGAAAATAAAGCATTTCAGTCTCTGCAGTTGTCAGCCAGTCACCTTTCACAAGCAGAAATTTCACTCCCCAAGGCTCTTTAAAAATCTTCTTTGCTTGTAACAAAGCTGAGCTCATAAGTTTGAAATCAATGCTTTGTAAAAAGAAACCAAGTGGGTGGCATTTTCCAACCATGAGCCATGTCATTACCATTGACCTCACTACTCTTCTTAAATAGCCAGAGAAGGGCAACAAAATTGTCAATTAGATTTGCAGTGAGCAGGAGTCAGCTTTACTTAACTTGTGCTTGCCTGCATAATCATGCATATCTCTCCTCTATATCAGGAGTTGTTCAAGCCTATAATAACTAGGGTTCAACAAGTCTGAACCACCTTCTTTTGCTGATGATATGGAAGTTGTTGATTTGCTACAGATTATTCACAATTTTTGTAGCCTTGACAGATTGTCATATTTTAAATTCCACCTCTCAGAGTTTGTGCTGCAGCTACCAAATAGGAAATAGTGGCAGGAAGTACAGGATTAAGCAAAACAAGGTTGTGGTTTTCCTTTTTTAATGACTGCAGCAGGTTTCTTTGTTACTCTGCACATCATAAAGCAAGTACACTAAATTTGGCATGATGTGCAATCTCATCATAGGAAAGGCTAAGGGACAGACACAGTGCTGAAGATGTGAGCTAAGCCCCATTTGCAGAGCTATATGCAGACAGTGGGGTGAAATGTGACAGCATTTCTTCTCTACACAGTCCTACTGTCATAAAAGCACTATATTTACTCAAAGGTTTTAAAAAGGTTTAAACAGGTTAGATTTAAAGCTGGTGAATATGCTTGTCAGTTGTCACAGCTGTGTAATATTTCTTCAGTATGCAGGATCCACTGGAGAAAAGATGCTTTTTCAAAATTAGTAATTCCTCCTGCAACGTTGGTGCCTAATTGTCCAGCAGAAGAGAACCTCTCTTTCATCATTATATTCTTCTAAGATTCCCTTTGCGTAATATAGACAGTCTCTTCACCTAATCATGGCACTGAACTTCCATGTTTTACAAAAGCATCCTAAGGCTGTGCTGCTCTAACAAAAAGCCACTGACTCACATTTGAGTCTGTGCTTCGACACCCCAAGTCATACTCTGGATACCAAGACTGGAAAGCTTAGTCCTGTCAAGAAGTAACAGTTATGCTCATCAGCCATTTTTAAGATGATAATAATCTCAGCTATCTTTTTAACATGCACATACTCTGAGGGTGATGGGGCCTTTCATGCAGATCAAATATACCATTAACAATTCCATACAGCCACTAGATTAGGCACCCATGAGGGAAACACTACATTCCCCTTTACTTCCATGATGTGGTTAAAGATGTGACTAGCCTTGAGCATGGTTTGGACCCCTTTCTCATGTACTCATTCTTCCTTTAACGTTCGTACTGGAGGTTTTCTACCCTACCCATTGTTTTGGTGATTGGTTTCCTTTCTGCTACATACCAGTCTTCACTGAATGTTAAACATGTTAAACATGTTCCTTCCTACTTTATTTCATAGCACATCTTATACATGACAGGATCTTGTCGGGAACATCCACAAAGACACCTCAGGGACCTGTCCTCCTGCCCTCCACCATATGTACACAGTGGATGTGCCATATATGCTGCTTACCGTTCTTATGTGCCTTGTTTGTTTGCTTCCCCATCTTTTGACACTCAGAGGTTCAGAAGACATTGATCTAGATTCAGAACTGAATTCTGGAGCCCTTTTCCACTAAAACTAGTTAACTTAGATGTTTCACACACAGAAAAAAAAAACAGCCTATGAGATAAACGTCTCATTTCCTCTAACACTACTGTTTTTAGTTTACACATTTCTATTGTACCTCCTTCTGTTTTGCCCCGATGGATTTTTTAACGCGGTCAAGCCTTGTTTGAGCAGAAACTAAAATTTTTCAAGTGTTATTCCATGCAATTCATCATGTTTACTTAAAATACATTTAGTAAAACATAAAACATAGCAAAATTAGTCTCAGTTATTTAAAAATGTAGAGCTGTAAACTACTACATCACTGGAAGAAATCTCAATTAAGCAGAATTGCCGTCCACATTAGGCAGTAGTCATTGCCATTAAGTATCATTGGACTTAAATTGTTCCCAGAGAGACGTCCTGATTAAGCAGACTTCCTAGTTTGAGTGTATCTCAATTAAATAGAATGTGCTGCATCAGCATTTCATTTTATGGATGCTCTGAGAAGGCATTTGATTAGGATTTTGAAATGGTTTGTGTGATTGCAATCATTATTGAAAATTTAGATGAAAATGCAAAAAGAACTTACGGGAATCAGTATTTATGGCAGTTAGGAACCTATCTCTTGGGCCTTTAAACAATGACCAGTTAAAGGTGGGGTTTTTTTTGTGGTTTGTACGTACTAGTTTGTTTCTATATTGTCTTTGTTGGTTGTACTTAAAAGGATCTTTAAAAAGTAAATCTAGGAGTAAGTATGTGCCTGGTCTTGAATGCTTAAAAACTTTGATTTACCTTTTAAAATTTTATAGACATTTCTTAAAAATATCTAGGTTCTTACTGAAATGATTCTCATCTGCACAAGCCAGATAAATTTGGGACCCATTGTAACACATAGAGCAAATGAGGGTAACAGAATCATTCTTTCAGGAAGCAAATATGATGATGTGAATATTGCAGTGGCACAAATTATTCGTTCTGTAACTTTTATTCCACAAGACTTTATTCTAGTATAGTTTATGACAATAGAAGTGGAAAGAAGCCCATTTTTGAATAATGTTAATATGAAAAAGAACTGAGGAACTACTGAATGTTGTAAATGTCTCTATGTATATCTATCCAAGTGCAGAGAAAGACCACACAACCTAACAATGTTTGCCCATGAGTTTGTGTAAACCTAGCCATCTTTTGAAAACTTCTGACAGCCTATTCCGATGAAATAATCTGAATAAAAGGAAAAATATATTGCAGATGTTTTATGCTTCCCCTCTGTGTCTGGGCACTGCCCTGATCTTGTCATATATGGTCTTGTCCCAGCTGAACAGATGAAGTCTATGTCACCTTTGAAAATGGAAGTCCAATTATCCACTAATGCAAGGAATGTATCTGCTTAAGCCCCATTAACATTACAGGGAGTTACATGCCTAATACTGCTCAACACTGGTGAGAAATACACCTTAAATTTTCAGCTGCTTGAAATAGCAACCTCAGCTATAAGAGATTATAAATAAAGAAACAATTGAGACAAAGCCGGCTCCTAAGAGGTACCAGCAGTGTATAGATAGAAACAGACAATTTTCCCCTCAGCAAGCTTCTCTGCTTAAATCATTTTAGTAAATAAATATTTAACAAGTGACAGAATTTAATTGATGTTTATATTTACACGGCAGTTAATTTATATTCTGCTAAAGCTGAATCCTCCATCCACAATAATGCTTTATATCCTTCCGTGATGGCAGACACCCAAACAGCACAGTTGTGTTTTTGAAAAAAAACCATAACAAGAAAAAAATGCACTACTCCAAATACTATATAAGTCATTACATTTTTTTCCTCTCTTCAGCTGTCAGATGCATTGCATTATATTATCGGATTGATAGATCTAGTGTTATTTCAACATTTACCATTTTACAACAACAAATAGAAAACATATAAGGAAGCTTTGGTAACAAATATTTCTTAATATGTATGTGAAGTAGACAGTCCCAAAAAAAAATATAACCGATGACAGATTTTATTTCAATCTGCTGGTGCTTATTAAGATGTCTACAAAGAAAAAAGCCGTATGGCATACATCTCTTTCTGCAAACAAAGGAAACTTTTAATTGCTTTAATCAGCATTTGCTTTGTCTTTGCAGTGACATACAAAAACAATTCAGGTACAATCAGCAAATGTTTCCTAAAGGAAATTTGTAAGCAGAGACTTCAGATCATTTTTATTATTTATGTCTAGAATGTGGTTAAGTCTATATTACAGGTACAACATCATTCAAAATTCTTGAATTTGCTTTATGAAACAGATTTGTACTTGATTTAATTTTACACCATTTTAGAATGTGGAAAAGGAAGACACATAAATCTGACCAAACCTCTCTCCCACAAAACTTTACAGCAAGTGCTGTAGAAGCTATATCAGATTTTAGAAATCAGAGCACAGCCCAAGGTAAAAAGCTGCATGTTGACAAAGACGTGCAGCTAAAAAGATAATAATTTGACAAAACCCACGTCAGTCAGCAGGGTTTAGAGAAAGTGATACATTATTTCTTTCAGCTCATAAGATCTTGACTTTATATCCTCAGGAACCTGTAGCTCAGTCCTTCTCATCAGAAAGAAGGACCAAAAAATTCCCTTCCTGCTATTTAAAAAAAAAAAAAAAAAAAAAAAAGGAATGGAATGGAAATGGGAGTCAGTCCTTGCATGCAGGAATACGCAGAGCTTTCCAGATCAAGTCCCACAAGGAAATAAATTTTTCAAATTTCTAAACATATTAGATAAAGGCATAGTCCTGCTGAAGGGATGGACTATTCAACTATCCAGAGGAATCACAGAATCACAGAACTGTGGAATGGGCAAGGTTGGAAGGGAGCACAGTTGGTCATCTTCCTGCTCAAGCAGGGTTATTGTAGAGCACATTGCACAGGATTGCATCTAGACAGTTCTTGAGCACCTCCAGTGAGAGAGACTCCACAACATCTCTGGAAAATCTGTTCCAGTGCTCAGTCACCTGCACAGTTTCCTCATATTCAGATGGAACTTCCTGTGCATCAGTTTCTGCCAGTTGCCTCTCATCCTATTGTGTGGCACTACCAAGAAGAGACTGGATTCACCTTCTTGATGCCATGTGAAATTCAGAAGGGAAAGTGTTGAATTCTGCACCTGAGATGGGGCAACCTCAGATGTTCGTACAGACTGTGAAATGAGATGCTGGAAAGCAGAGCCGTGGAAGGGGACCTGGGGGTCCTGGTCGATGGCAAGTTGAATCTGAGTCAGCAGTGCCCTGGCAGCCAGGAGGACCAACCGTGTCCTGGGAGGCATCAGGCAAAGCATCACCAGCCAGTCAAGGGAGTGGATTGTCCTGCTCTGCCCTGCACTGGGGTGGCCTCACCTTGAATATTGTGTGCAAGTTTGGGCACTGCAGTATAAGAAAGATATTAAGCTCTTAGAGAGTGTCCAAAGGAGGGCAACGAAGATGGTGATGGGCATTGAGAGGAAGCTGTGTGAGGAGCAGCTGAGGTCACTTGGTCTGTTCAGCCTGGAGAAGAGGAGACTGAGGGGAGACCTCATTGCAGTTACAACTTCCTTGTGAGGGGAAGAGGAGAAGCAGGCCCTTCTCTGTGGTGCCCAGTGGCAGGACCCAAGGGAATGGCCTGAAGTTGTATCAGGGGAGGTTTAGGGTGGATATTAGAAAGGGATTCTTCTCCCAGGGAATCACTGGGCACTGGAACAGGCTCCCAGGGCAAGTGGTCACAGCGCCAAGCCTGACATAACTCAAGGAGTGTTTGGATGTTACTCTCAGGCACCTGGTGTGACTCTTGGGGATGGTCCTATGCAGGGCTAAGAGCTGTACTCAACGATCCTTATGGGTCCTTTCCAACCCATCACATTCCTTGATTCTGTGATTCTGTGACATCCCCGCTTCAGATACTTGTATTCATTAATGAAGTTGCTTCACACTCATCTCTTCTCAAGGCTGAACAGGCTCAGCTCCCTCAACCTTTCCTCAAAAGAGAGATACTTCAGTCCCTTAATCATCTTTGGTGCCCTCTGCTGGACCTGCTCCAGGAGCTCCAGGTCTCTCTTGTACTGGGGAGCCCAGAACTGGACACAGCACTCCAGATGTGGTTTCACCGGGGCTGAATAGAGTGGCAGGATCACCTCCTTTGACCTGCTGACAATATTCTTCCTATTGCACCCCAGAATACCATTGGCTGTTTTGGCCCCAGGGACACAGTGCTGGTTCATGAACAGCTTGTTGTCCACCAGGATCCCCAAGTCCTTCTCCACAGAGCTGCTTTCTAGCAAGTGAGCCCCAAGCCTGTACTGGTGCCTGGGGTTATTCTTCACAAGGTGCAGGACTCTGAATCTGCCTTTGTTAAAATTCAGACAGTTCTTCTCTGCCCATCTCTCCAGCCTGCTGAGGTGTTTCTGAAGGGCCCAACAGCACTCTGGTATCAGTCACTCCTCCCAGCTTTGTGTCATCAGTGAACTCACTGAGGAGGCATCTAACCCTTCATCCAAGTCATTGATGAATAAGTTAAACAATACTGGGCGCAGTATCGAAGTCTGGGGGTCACCACTAGTGACAGGCCTCCAACTAGATCCTGTGTCACTGATTACACCCCATCTGGGACCTGCCATTCAGTCAGTTCTCAATCCACCTCACTGTCCACTCATCCAGTCCACTTCCTCAGTCTGCTTATGAGGATGTTGTGAGGGACAGTGTCAAAAGCCTTAATGAAGTTGAGGTAGACCATATACACTGCTCTCCCCTCCTCCATCCAGGTAATTCTTTCACCATAGAAGGCAAACAGGCTGGTTAAACATAATTAACCTTTAGTGAATCCACGTTGACTTTCTTGTTCACCTTCTTGTCGTCCATATGGTTAGAGATTGCTTCTAGAATGAGGCTGTACATCACCTCTGTAGGGATGGAGGTGAGGTTGATGGGACAGTAGTTCCCTGAGTCCTCCTTCTTGCCCTTTTTGAAGACTGGAGTGACATTTGCTTCCTTCCAATCCTCAGACGTCTCTCTTGATCACATGACCTTTCAAAGATGATCACAAGAAACCTTGCTATGCTGTCCACCAGCTCTCTCAGCACACATGGGTGCATCCCATCATGGCCTATGGACTTCTGGATGTTAGCAATGGGAGCACATTATCCTTAGTTTTCCTAAGCATGGTTTCAACCAGTGTGTCTGCATTTATTTGCTCTTGTAAATGCAGAAGAGAGGAAGGTAGGAGAGAGTTGAGAATTATTCGTCTCTGCAACTAAAATAGCATTGCTCAGTGTTAAGACCCTTATGAATGGTCTTATGAGCTATGATCCTGCTGAACATTCCCAGATGTGTCCAGCACTGAAAGTATCTGAAAGCCTCTGTCAGGTTATGTTTCCTACCTCACGGAGGTCGCATTTGCAGAGATATGTTTTTAAAATGAATACTGATTTTAAATGCCTCTGGGCACTGAATTCCTTTAACATACCTCAGTACGTGCAGTGGTTGTTTCACTATCATTGTATACTGTGTTAGATCAGTAACAGGCTAAGCAAACATCTGGTTTCTGTGTAACCGGTATGACTGTCTTTCTCTAATATAAACACATACACCAAAATGCTTTGATTGGAATGTCTTTACTATGCAATAGGACAAGAGACCTCACCAGGATCACCAGGTCTTATTCCCAGCATATTGCTGAGCTTAGTGTCATGGCATCCCTCAGAGTGCCAAATAAAGAAATGGGATTGAGAAGAAATTGACATTAATTTAGCTCTTCCAGGTTTTTCTTTCTCTGGATGCAAAAAATTGCTCAACCTTAGCTGAGAAAAAGCTAATCCTGTCTTCAAGCTTCAGCAAGGACCACGAAATACCTGTTCATCTCTTCACAGTCTCTGAGGATGGCTCTTTGCCTGCCATGTGACATCCCCCAATACACAGACAAAATGCCCTGGCTGGGCATGTTGTTTCTGTGGTCCAACCTCAACATTTAACTGAGATCTGTGATCTTCCCCAAATTGCTGTATGTTCAACAGACATAAAGAGAAATAAGCTTCTTCAGAAGAGACCTTGAACAAAGAGATTGATGTAAGCGCTCTGAATCACCCTCTCGAGAGGATTGTGAATCCCATCTCTGTCTCCCTGACCTACACAGAATTTAGGAATCCCAGACTGGGCATGTCTCTTTGACACTTAAAACTAGAAAATGTGCATTGGTGCCTCAGGGAACAGCTTGGTCCCCAGAAAAAGCACTCAACTATTATAATACAGGTCATCAGTAGATAAAGCTAATCAACAGAAATAATTTTGGTAGAAAAATCAATGTCAAAGTCACACCGACTTCAACAGGGCCAGTATTTCATTCTATGTGATTTTAAACAAGCCACAAACTGAACAATGCTGCACTACTGTCATTGGAGCTATCATTTTATGCCTAATTCAGAGAGGAAACCTTTCACTTGCTAGGTACGAGATGGACAGACTTATATGGAAATAACCCTTCAAGGATAAACACCTTTTTTAAATCACTGGAGAATCTGAGTGGGACCTTAATCACTAGCACAGACTGGCAGGTCATTTTTTGACACTTGCACACAATTTTGAAAATCAGCCAGAACTGACAGGTGCAAAGTTTCCGCACTCCTGTTATACACAATAATTCAGTAGTAAATGATCATATGTGTGTATGTGTGTATCTATCTATCTATCTATCTATCTATCTATCTATCTATCTATCTATCTATCTATCTATCTATCTATCTATCATCTATCTATCTATCTATCTATCTATCTATCTATCTATCTATCTATCTATCTATCTATCTATCTAATCTATCTAACTCTCCAGAAATCTTTTGGAAGTTACTGGTGTCCAGTAATGTAGGAATATAGTCCACAACTGCGCTCAAATAAAGCAGTAAAAGAAAATTTAAGGTATTCAGATTTTCAGTGAGATTAGTATGTTTCCTCTTTGAAGTTTTCTGTAATGCTACATGATTCAGCAGCATTGGTAGATTTAAAAATGAAGAAAAATAAAAAAAAAAGGTAATGAAAGTTCTACCATTTGTGTGATAAAACCATCCTTCAGAGAGCTTAATTCTGAAAACCTTTACAGGCAAGCTGCATTTATGAAATTTATTCAGGGAGCATATGATTATATGTTGGATCACAGTCTAAATCAGCGATATATAATATAGAGGTCATCCAGGAAATGGCAGTTCTAAGCAAAGGTCTTCCAGGCAAATTCTCTGGTTCTCCAACCTTCACCTCCTCCTCAAACTTACTCCTGTTCCCTGCAGAGTTATTGAGGGACCATTAATGACACTCCTCCCCTCACCCTCAATTTAATAAAGTACTGAAATAGCGTGTTACTTTATTGATATTTTAACTTCTACATATCATAATTGCATGATCAACTTTTTGTATGATTAATGAGAGAAACAAGAAAGATTGACGAATGATTTTTTTAGTACAAGTTACTGACAAAATTCCCTATGCGCATTCAAATATACTTGTTAAATAATAGAATTAATAATCAGCAAAACAATTCAACTGAGAAAATCTCCTTACTTATACCAGTATTTCTCACAAACACTGAATTCTTGCTTGCATCCAAAACAATGTCTAGGCAAAAGCAAGCCCTTGTAAAAGCCTGACAAAGGCACCAAGAAAGTTGGGAGATGCTGCTGAACTCACTGTAGAGCTGTTGAACACAAGTTTCCTTGTTGAAAATGTCATGGTATCAAAAATAGCCCCTTGCTGCCTCTGGGCAATTCTCTTGGGGCAACAACTGACACATTTTTGTTCTAATAGTCTACCCCAGATTTCCAGCCATTAAAATGGGTGAAATGAAAATGCTCTATGCTGGTATTCGGAGTACTTTTAAAAGGAAAATCAAGTCTGTGCATTTCAAATACTATGTAGTGTTTGCTGTTTCACACAGGGTGGATTGTATCAGATCTTGGGGCCAGAATTTTGAGTCTCTTATCTAGATATGACACTGAAAGTATGTTTATGTTTTAATAAAGCATGTTTTTGTTGCTTTAACGTCTTGTAGCATGTGCAATAGGAGCATTAAATCATGAAAACCACTGCGTAATTTTTTCAATAAGTTGGCAAAACAGAAAAGAATAGCAAAAGCCTACATGGTTTTCATAAACATGCCATAAACTCTATTTTGTTTAACAGTAATACACATTAGCTTCAACTGTGTTAAAAACATTTACCAAATCAAAGGGTTTTGATATTTTTTTGTTCTTATCTAATAAGTAATGTAATCATTGTCCAACCAACCACTGCATATCCTCCAAAAGAGTAAATATTACAAAAAGTGTAGAGGATCCACTAAGTTTCATGCGTCACTTCCCTGAGTATTTGATTTTTTAAAAATCAGAATATTAAAGACACTTGCATATTTGTATATGAAGTACAGAAATGTAGCTGTTCAACTGATGTTAAATGTCTAAAATTCCATAAAAGAAGATCAAATATTTTTTTTTAGATAAGGGTTTTTGTCAATAAACATTGGTAACAAAGAGAAACCAGTTCTTTTCCTAATTCCATATCTTAAAGCTCAAGGATTAAAATAAGAACAATAAGCATGTTATCATCCTATTATTACAAAGTGTATCTCAGTTACATTAAACTATAATAAATAAATGACAGGAAAAATAATCTACTTTGTTGAAATAAGTGTCAGACAATACTTTGAATAAAAATAAAAAAGTATTCAGGATAGAAATCCCCAAATTATTATTAAGCTAAATATCTAGCAAGTATCAGTCAAAAAAGCAAGCTATTAATTAAATAAACCAAAATAAATGAAGAAAAAAAAAAGGACGATAACATTTCACACAACACTTCCTTTTATTTATTTAATGTTGTCTCAGGCACCTAGAATATTTAAGTGTTACGCAAATACCACAGTACAAAGCACTAAAAAAACTGAAACAAAATGCAAAAAGCTCAGATATCTGGCCAAGACAGCATCAATCAAACCTTCTATCAGAAGAAACCAATTGCTCTTAAGTAAAAAGAATAGGGAAAAAGAGAATAGCAGGAATGAATTCCACAGTGGAAAGGGTAATGAGTGACCAAGAATAACCCATCCCAAATCACAATGACTGTTTTTACTGTATTGTAAGTGCTCACAGTACTCTGGATAAAAAACCAAACCCTGTGTAACGCTATATCAGCAGATTTCAAGCCTAAATACTCCCAGCTCTTCACGAACAGTGAGAGGAGGGGACAGGATACCCAAATAAAGTTAAGCATAGATAGAACCCACACACATACAGTTTAGTATGTTTGCCTTTTAAGAACAGACTATGAGCATGCAATGAGGTCAGAAAAGGATTTCCTTATTTTTAAAGCATGACACATATAATACATAACCCAGATAATCTTCTCACAGACATTCGAGAATTGACTACAAAGTGAATAAACCTTGAAGCATTGCAGAAGTGAATAGCTCATTCTTCTCCAGAAGTGCAAATGAGGGGAAGGTTCTGTATGAGCTGCAGCTTCCAGGTCAAGGAGCTCTCTTCGGGGTCAAACTGTGACAAGGTTAGATTTGGTAAAAGACAGAGACAGGTATCACGGTCCCTAACCTTAAGCAGTGTCTTTAGAACAGAAATTGTAATGTCACGTTAGGTTCCTGAGATACTTTCCTCTCTCAAAGGGAGATAGAACACCAAAAGTTGGTTAACTGAGAAACACCAGTGACAAAGGATAGCTGAAGTCCCATGTCTTCTTTAAATTGACATGTCTCCCCAGTGACTTTGGAAAGGCGCTTTGCCATCTAGGAATCCACCCTGCAAAAAAGATTTTTTTTTTCCCAAATAATTTAATAATGCCTTTCCTTATTATTAAAAGAAAAAGATATCTCTGCGTAGCCATCAACACAGTACCCTTCTCAAACCAAACCTATTTCTCACAGTGAAGCACTGCAGCCAGTTTGGGTGTATTTATACCAGTACATAAAAAAGGACCAGGGGCCAGTCTCTGACCTCTCTCTTTGAGACCCTAAGGCTCTGACTGACAGATTTTATATTCCTTAGGACTAGTCTCCTCTAGAGAGATTTACCCTGCAGTCAGCATAAGAAGGGTATGAACTAAGACTTGAGCAGTATGGACAACAGGATTCAGTACTGAAGCCTGCTCTGCTGTTATCTTTCATTTAGAGAATGCTACCCCCACTACTGTGGGGAAGGAGCATTATTCACCCTTCCTATGAAAATATGCAAGATAAAGACAACATTTGTAAAAAGGGATAACAGGGTGTATTACACCAGTTGACAGAAATTGGGAAAAAATATGGTTTTGGGACAGAACAGTTTTTACATTTGAGTCTTGAAAGCTAAATATATGTTGGGAGAAATTACACTTGTTTTAACCTGGTTATAAGACATACCTTAATGTGCCAAGGTGAATTTGAGATTCGCTGGGCTGGAAAGGAAAAGCTAGCTGGGAATATGGCTTTCGAGTCTGGTGGTGCTGGCTGCTTAGTGATTCTAGGGTCTGTCCCCCAAAATATCTGGCATTTTGGCATATAAGCATATTATTCTTGAATGCAAAGCCCAGCAATGTGATTACACAAGTAGGAACAAGAAACACAGGACTTTCCCCCTCAAAGAGGTGCCCTAAACATTCACACTCATATTAATAACTCCTACTGTTCTAGTGACTAGAATCGTCTCCCAGGAGGATGTGAAAGAACAGGGACTGGCTCTATGGATGTTCTAGCCAGTATACATGCATAAAAAGACAACATCTTCTTTTCAGTGGGAGAGAGGAAGAATTGCCTTGTATTTTTTAGGGAATTTGATAGTGCTGGGACAAAATCAGTATGAAAACCCACTGCGTGAAGCCCCAATGAAGCTTAAATAAAGAAAGGCTTCATTTCTGAAATGAAAAAGAATATTAGGCAAGAACTAGGGCATCACAGTGTGCCTCATTCTGTTCTTGGAAAATGATAAATCAAAGTGCCCATTGACCATCAAAAATTTTCAAGACGGCTGTTTTGATCTCATTTGCTTCCAAGTCTCAGTTTAGATGCCTGGATATAACCTTAGAAACTGTACTGCTCTAGAAGAGTAGTCACCCAGGGTGAAACACGTCTATGCATCTGCAGTGGCACACACATATCCACATTCTATTGTAATCCCTGTTATCAGCTTAGACAAAATCATTGAGCAAATCACATTGTCTCCTATCATTACCTAGTTTAGGTGTTATGACTACTCATCACCACTGAGAGGACAGAAAAAGTGAAGATTTGGCAGCTGCGGATGGCAGTCAGGCTTTCTTGAATTTAGATGCTGTAGTCACTGTGACTAAGTACCCTGTATAATGCCTAGTTTTATTCATCATTTACAAAATCAGGAACTGATATCAAGTTATGCAAAGAGGTGCAAAGAGGTGTATGATGATGAGGAAGACAAAAAGAACTAAATCCATGTCAAATACTATTATAATTTCATGAATGGCAGTTAGGTACTGACTATTATCCACCTGTTTCCCACAGCCTTTTCTTCATTACCCCAGGAGACCACAGTTTCTGATGAGTCTCATCTAGCTTTCACTCTATCTTGAGTCAAGTTTCAAGCTCTGAATCAGAAGCCTAAAAATTATACCAGGACAAATATCTTTCTATGATGCCATTCCACTGCCAGATGCAGCAAATGAGACACTTTCCTTATCAGTGAAAAATTAAAATTATGCAAAAAGAAAGTGTTCTTCTCAGCA
The DNA here is from genome assembly GCA_013396735.1 of Grallaria varia. NCBI lineage: Eukaryota > Metazoa > Chordata > Aves > Passeriformes > Formicariidae > Grallaria > Grallaria varia. The sequence continues at coordinate 216,235 of VWZG01006036.1, read as the reverse complement.
GTGAAATATTGAGTCTATTTATGAGGGTGCACAACAATTGTGTCAGTGTTAAACAGAGGAAGAGGTGGGAAAAACTGTGTAATCTTTGTGTACTCAAGTAAGTTCAACTCTAGACTCTGAATTTTAATTAACTCCTTAAACTTTGCTGCCATTTTTACTTTGATGTCCTGTCTAAAAGCACCATCACACAAGCAAAGAAATAAATAGTGAAGATATTTAAATGACAATAAAAGAGTGAAAGAACAAAAACCTGCAATACCCATGGAAGTCTATCTCTTTCTTGGAGGAGATCTGACTAAGTACCATGTTAAAAAAGGATCGCCAAGAATGATATGCATGTGAAGACTGCTTAAATTGCATTGTCTAAGACAGTTGTAGTAAAAACAGTGTTCTAACCATCCAGGAATTACATGCATGGAGTATTACCATCTGCTTGGCAAACCCCTACACAAGTTTAGGACGGAGGTAAATACACATTATTGCTTACCAGATCCTTCATACAGATAATCTGTACTGAGTACTACTCTTGATATGAATAATACACCTTATGACTGACTTCCTGAACAATTGAGTAATACAAGTGTGTCATGCAAAGATACAGCCTTAAATTAATATTTTTTTTTTCAGTATAACGCACTATCTTTAATCCTGAAAAGGGCTTGTTACATGATTCTGCATTGTACCACAAGATTGTTCCATTTGTTAAATGGGATAATATTATTTTGCTCATTTGGTAAATCATTTTGGGGTTTGCAGAAGAAACAACCATATTTATTTTAATTGTNTACAGATCTGCATTCTGGTATCACTAGTTCAGTCAGAATCAGTGTTTGTTTTACCATCTTGCAAAAGCAATAACTCTTACAGCTGTCCAGATAGATACAAATCTCACCTGAAATATTCAGTATGAATCCTAAGATGGTTTGCTGGCACCCGGAGGGGAAACTGTAATGCTCTTGCTCCTTTCTTCTACCAATACGTGAACACTGAGAAAAACAAAATATACAACTGAGTGAGTTTCCAAACTGCCTAACTTTTCAGTTGTGTGTTTTTATATGTTAAATATGGTTCAGAAGATTAAAGTCTTCGTTTTAGGCAAAGAAAGGAAATAATGTTTCCTGTCCCATTTGCCAAGCTAAGTGAACAACTGTTCCAGCACAATTAGAATTGTTAATTGATTTGAAAACATAGGGCTTTGAAGGTGGAAAACTGCTGACATTATTTCAATGGGGAAATGCACTCCTGAGAGAGAGCACTGCAGTACAATTTCTCTCCTTGTTTTGTTGAATATACATCTATAAAAACACTGTGAATCATGCAGTAAAAACTGCTGTGCTGATATCATAAATCTCTGATAATAAAAATTTCATTGTTGAAACAATAAAATAGACTTTTATTATAACACAGAGTATCCACCTAAACATTGTCCTTTTAGCTTCTTTGAGTTAAATGTATGCACAGTTTTACAGTCTATAAACAGATCTGGAATAAAAGTTAATAAATGTCAAAATTTGCATTTCAAAAAATTCTTGCTGCATTTTAGGGAAGATCAATCTATGAACCTTTCAACATTATGTCAAATGAAATGCTAATTGTACCTTTAGGAATTTCAGAGACAGTGACAAGAAACTAAATGCTCTGTTCCTTTGCATCAGCAAGTCGAGGATAATTGTATATCTACTCTTGTGAACTTCTAAGAAAAAAAAGAGAAATGCTAAGGAAAAAGGGTTTTCTATTCTTTAGCTCTGGAGAGTAAACTCCTTCAGCCACCCTTCATCAATCTACCTTCAAATAAATTGTGTTAACATGTTGACAATGGACAAATCACAGAGAGGTACATTTATTCATTTTATAATAGGTTTGTCAAATGAACTTCAGCTAGAGATTTAAGAGTGAGAAACATTTCCACCCAGGAATAACGGACTGTTTCTATCCAAGTTGCTATAATGGTTTGCAGCATAAATTTCCTTTTTTTGGACCAACTATCTCTCTCGTCCCTCCCCAAATATTAGTAAAGCACTATTTCTTTGAAGGGTAAAATCACTAAATATATAAAGAAGATGCATAAGAGGTTTTTTTATGTCCTCTCCAGATAAATCCACAATGCATCCCTTGTTTTGTTTATGAATCAATCTTAGCAGTTTATGTCTAAGCAGTACAAATTGTATGCCATAGTGGTAAGTGCAAGAACACACTCATGCAATAAGGAAAACTAGCTGGAAAGTAGCACCTAATTCAGGTCTGCAATGTTTGCCCTGGTATTAGCCTGCCCTCACTATTTGAATATATTTCCTACAGCTACACTGAGACTGTTGAAACATTCACTTACTGTGCGGAAATTGAGAGACAGAATAAACCTGGGGAAATGTTTATGCTCATGTTAACTTATTCAGTCAGCTTTATCCTGCTCAGGCCTGGACTCAGCATCTTCTAACTCTCTAAATGCTTTTATAGCAAACAGTCTGTGGTTTCCAAAGCAAAAACCAGTCTCATCCTGCCTTTCTGCCTTATGGCCTATGGGCCTATATTTGTATATTTTAGGTCGTTCAGTGTAAAAACATTCCAAATTCTATTTCATTTAGAAGTTAAAAAACTCAGCCACATTTCAGAGCTAGAATTTATATTGGTGAAACTACTTCTGTTTGTGTTACCACTATATATCTGAAAAGGAAGCTGCAGATCCTGCAGTTAAGTATTTGAGCCAGATCCTGCTGTCACTAAAATCGAAGGCAATTTTGTCTGTGGTGTGAATGGGAATTAGGTGGGATCCTTGTATTTATAGGCCTACAGGAGTATGTAACAACTGACATATTTTTAATTTATGCTAAGTCAATGTGAAATTATGTGTTCAGAAGTGATATATTTAAGTAATTTCAGCCCTACGTAATCTCTCACTGCTACAACACAAGCTATTCACTGGTTCAAATTTGATACCCATCAATTTTCTTTCAAAAATGCTAATCTCTATGCCAGTTCCGTGCTATATAAAAGCCAGATAATCAGAAAATGTGGTACTTTTTTTCCTAGCAACTATTTCTAAATGTATGAGACCTCCGTTCTTCAGTAAAACCAATTCCTGACCCTCTGTTCTAATGAAATGCTATTCAGCTTCACATTCACTATAGGTATATGGTAACAAGACCCAATGCACATTAGAAATAAAGGAATATTAAAAAAATAAGAAAAGCCTGGCATGATTTGCATAATTCATTACATACTCCATGTAATGAATAATTATCTCATGTAGCAAACAACACTGTACTACAAATTTTTTGGGATACGTGTATTTCAGTATGCCAGTCAAATTTTTAACCATAATTTCAAAACAAGTTGAATGGATTTAGGCAAGTCATTGGGGCCCTTTCTTCACCAATATATCTTTCACAACTATAAAGTGTGCAATTAGGTGGATTTTTATTTTCATTTCAACTCATGCCTACAGAAAAAAAAAAAAGAACAGGAAATAGACAGAACTTTCTTAAGCNATCTCTTTTTTTTTTTTTTTTTTAGGAGTCAAAACTGCAGGCTAATAAAGACCATTTAAAATAAAAGGGACCATTACTCCTCAGTTTTATATGAGCTTACATGCTTTCATTGTGCAAAGTGTGTTATTAATTTAACATGCCAGATTCATAGGTTTCTGCAATATCAGGTTTGATGTATTCATTATCGGCACTCAGTACATTAATTCACGCTGAAGTCCGGTAAATCAAAATTATACCATCTGGCTTCCTGTTCTTAATGATGAATTTGATGTAGGGGTGATTAAGATTGTTAGGCTTTTGAATTTTAATGTAAAAATTAGGGGATTAAAAAGGCATTTAGAAATGACCAATAGTTAGAATAAACTTACTGACAGGATCTAATTTGTGTACTTGCTAGTAAAGCTCCATTTTAATTAGCAGCCACAGTCTTTCAGCACAAGCTCAAAGAGACAGAAGTTTAGTGATTAAGAAGATGAAGCTGTTAAATTGATAAATTGACCTTGAAATACTTGTAACTGTGGGGGATGGCCTAGTAGTTGTCTGGTTGGTATGTTGTGCTACCACACAGGGGAAAGAGTTTTGTGATTGACCCTAGTAATTCTGCCTTTTTAGATGATTGACCAGCTGGGCATGGGACAAATCACAGAGGTGACCCCTTCAATGTCTATATTCAGTTGCTCAATTCATAAGCAAAAAAATTCCGTTATTATTCAGCACTTGCTGGCAGATAGCCTGAAATACCACCTCTGTTCTTCAACATCTTACTTACTGCCTTTGCCAGAGAGAGGTGCTAAAACAAGGTAAAAAAGATAATGGGGTTGAAACGACATCATAAGGTGAATGATGACCTGTCAACTTCCATTGAGAGCAAAACAGTCAGGGACAAATTTGACTCTTACTTGTCAAATGTTCTTGACAGTGGCCAAGCAGTCAAATCTTTGACAAGACAATTCCATTGTACCTATGATACTTTATTAATCTAAAATAAAGACATTGCATACTGTTGCATGGAAATTGCTAGAAATCTTTAACAGGACAGATAAAATATGAAAGAGCTATAGCATGCCAGGGGAAAATAGCTCTGCTTAGGGTTGTTGAGCTTGTTAGAACAGTATGACATCAAGTGGAATCATATTAGGGCCAACAAGCTAAAGCAACTCAAATTCATACACATAGTATAACTTAAATAAAAAGAAAAAAAAAAACTATTGCTCCCATGTTTTGGCAAAGTTCCAGTTATTTGTAGCACCTCAGAGAAATGCGATAATATGTTAAATCTCACCTTCCCTTTAAAATTCCTGAAGGTAGTCACTAATATTGGTACACTGTGGCAGGTATAACTTACAAGAGAAAACGAGTACATTTGTACATATCAACAGTTTGAAGGATTCTTATTCCTTGGCAAGTCAGGGAATATTTTAAGTCTTATATTTTAGAGGAAATCGAATCTTGACTAACCACTGCAATTTATGTCATTTTAAATAAGATATATTTGAATAAGTATATTTTTCATGCCCTAAAAAGACTGATGTCTTCTTTTATAAGCTCATCCTGTGACACACTTGAGTAGGTAGGTATATTGATTTTTTTTCTTTTTCTGATGGCAATGAAGTGTAAATGGAAAATATCAGACTTGGCAATCACTTAAACCATGTGAAAATTTCAGAGTGAAGGCTATTAGAGTCACTTTGTGATCTCCCTAGATGACCAAGGAAAAAAACATTTCTACATTTCTTCAGATCCTTTGTGTGACAGCTAAGGAGAATAACATTTTTTCTAATATGCCAGTTTTAGTCTCTAGTTGAGAATAACCTCAGTGCTTTCTTATGTCACTAGCTGAGAGAAGATGAAAGACCCAGCCTTGTGTAAATGGCTTTGTCTAACCATCAGTCTTTAGCTCTGCATGGCAGCTGTACTATTGACATTAGCTTGTGCACTGGGTGAAATTGAAGTGAGTTAAATGTGACCTTGGCTTAGTTGTTGAAGTAGAAATGAACTCTACTGGGAGTGGAAAAAAATAAGACCAGTTTCTCTAACTTCATTTTTTCTTTAATGAGTTTAACAGCACTCTTAGGATTTGATACATTTTATAAAAAAGCTTTTATTTCCTTTTCTATTATACAGTGAGTAATCACCATTAGTAAGGTTAGCTTGCCCTTTTAGTATAAAACCCTGATTTTAGGTGTTTATATCCCAATTACTATAAAAAGCAGATCTCTCTCTCAAAAAAAAACCAAAAAAAAACTCCACTGTCTATTCTCTATGTTGTCTGCTGTACCATTTCACAAAAACCTGTTATCACACTTATTAGTTAACACCAAAGCGTTAAAAAACCTGCCAAATGTTCACGGCTTCTAATGACTTTGCATTATCTTTAGGTTACATTGAAATTAACTGAACTACTTGCTGGTAAATCATATGCTCGTGTGAGAAACATGTAGCTAAGTGCAGACAGTTTGGAGTCAACCCAGGATTTTCATCTTGTTTATATCCTGCATTTCTTCTGTGTGTACATGACAACATGAGATATCTGAAGATGGGCGCAAGAACCAAGAACAACTAGCCACATTCTTATCCGGGTACTTAGCTCTTTGTGTATAGGAGTTCAGCTGGAGATCATAGAATCATAGAATGGTTTGGATTGGAAGTGACCTTAAAGAATAACTAGTTTCAGCCCCCTCTACCACGGGCAGGGATGCCACCCACTAAATCAGTTTGCTCTGGGCCCCATCCAACCAGTCCTTGAACACCTTTAGGGATGGAACATCCACAAATTGCCTTGGCAACCTGTTTAAGTGCCTCACCACCGTCCCATTAAAGAATTTTCTCCTAACATCAAAACTAAATGTCTCTTCTTTTAGCTTAATTGCTATCTGCTAGCTGATTGCTATCTGACCACATAAAAAGTCAATCTCCTTCTTTTTATTAAGCCCCCTTTAAGTGCTGGAAAACCACAATGCGATCTCCGCAGAACCTTCTCTTCTTCATGATGAACAGCACCAGCTCTCTCACCCTGTCTTTTTAGGAGAGGTGGTCCAGTACTCTGATTATCTTTGTGACCCTCCTCTGCACACACACTAACAGGTCCATGTCTTTTCCATGTCTTTCTCATGCTGAGGACCCCAGCACTGGATGCAGTACTCCAGATGGGGTCTCATGAGGGCAGAGTAGAGGGGGAAGAAACACTGCTGACGGCTGCAAGTGCACATTTCTGTCTTTTCACCCACCTTCTCCTCAGGGCTGCTGTCAATGACTTCTTCCAGTCTGTACTAATGTCTGGGATTGCCACAGCAGCACCTTACACCTGGACTTGCTGAATCTCATGGCGTTCTCATGGGTCCACTTCTCAAGTTTGCCCAGGTCCTTCCTGATGGCATTCCTTCCTTCTCTTTTGTCAACTGAACTGCTCAGCTTCATGTAATTTGCAAACTTGCTGAGGGGGCACACGATCTCATTGTCTATGCCACTGATAAAGATTTTAAACAGTACCGGTCCCAGGAAAAAGCCCTGAGGGCCACTATTTGTTCACTGTCCTCCACCTAGACACAGAGCCATTGACCAGATCTCTCTGGCTGCGTCCATCCAGTTGATTCTTTATCCACCAAATAGTCCATCCTCGAAACGCGGGTGTCTCCAATTTGCAGATAAGCATGCTGTGTCACTCAGTTACATTCCCCACTCTTCTTATGTGGCCCTAGTTTCAGTTTCTTACAATTTACTCCTTATAAGCAATGGGTCAAAGGTTTATGTGATCTGTTCCACTACACCTAGATTTTCTATATTGCTGTTTGAAAATTGAAAATCTTTCTCTTCATCTTCAGTGTCTTTCTCTTATATTTTTCTGTATCATGTCATAACCATATATCTGCCCTTTGTCTTAGCGTTTCCAACTGCTCTTTATTTTAGTGTCTACCTCATTCATTTTGACTTATTTTCCAGTTCTGTGCAGTCATCAAATTTCAGCCTGGTATTGCACATTCTGGGTTTCGGGTTACTTTTATATAAGGTGAATAAAATCTGTCTTAATAGTGTTACTTTGGCCTTATACTTGTCTGATGCCTTCCTCATTCACAACTGTTAGAACTTACAACTACCCTTTATAATATATATGTCAATCCTTGGGACATTAATGTAACGTACTGCCAGTACCATAGATCACCAGGCCTGCAGCAAACTCTTCTTGAGTTCTCTGAAAAACATTTGTTAGGAACTCTAGAGATAATTTTCCTGTAGCTTTTACCTGTTTTAATCCTTTTGAATTTCTTTAAAACC
>VWZG01006036.1:172707-208457 GCA_013396735.1 Grallaria varia | reverse complement strand
TTTTTTTTTTTTTTTGCAAACTAAGCAAAGTATCTCAATTCTGTAGTCGTCGTAGTTTCTTTTTGTTGAATTTAATTAAGTTCATAAGACTTCTGGATTAGAGGATTATATCACAGGAAAATCCTTTGATAAAATCAAGAATGAGTGAAAATTTTAGTATATTTTCAGAGGGTTAAAAATCATATGCAGGGCCAGATTTATGCTTTTAAAGAAAAGCTGTCAAGCAAGAGAAGTCACGGACTGGAAATTGGAGCCATTTCAAGCATCCTGTATGTGCACAGTGTAGGGCTAGGATATTCTGGACTGCAGAGAAAATGCCTGGAAACATCAGATTCAGCCTTAAAAAAGCACATGGCCAGAAGCAGAGACACAGATAATTCCCTGGAATACCAAAATGACCTCCAGCACACAGAACAGAAAATACATGACTGTGTGTATTAGTGAGCATTTCCTCATTATTGACAAAAGAGCACAGATTTCCATAGCTCACCAAAGGACATGGCAAATGCACTAACTCATGACAGAATAGAATTATGGAACAGCCCAGGTTTGAAAGGGTATTGAAAGATCATCTGGTCCAACCTGTCATGGGAAAGCGAGCCTGGATGAGATTACTTAGCATCCTGTCTAATTGCACTTCCAGAAGTGAGAATTTTACTGCCAGTGTCTCATTGTTCTCACCGTAAAAAATTTCTTTCTTGTATCAAGATGAAACCTCTCCTGGTGAAACTTGAATGTGTTGCCTCTTGTCTTCTCTGTGTGCTTCTTTGTGAAGAGAGAGCCTTCATCTTCTTTGTAGTTGCCCTTTAAGTACTAGAATATTGTGAAAAGGTTATCCTAAGTCTTCTGTTCAACCAAGGAGAAAAGACTAAACTCCTTCAGTCTTTCCTCATAGGACAAGTTCTCCAGCCTATTTTGTAATCTTTATGGCCATTCTTTGAACTCTCCCCAGTCCATCTCTCCACCTTTTTCTCAAACTGGGGGGACCCAGTCCTGCCAGAGTTACAAAATCACAAGTGGTGGTATCTTTTTTTTTTTTTTTAAATATTTTTCAGCTCAGTTTCATTATTAATTCTGTTTGACATCTTAGAGATTTTTTTTTTCTTTCAAAGGACATGATCCAATGCTTTCAATGTCATCTTATTGTTGTAATTGTATAGCAGCGTCTCCAGTGTTTACGTACATTGCTAGTGATAACCTGTCATTTTATAGAGCTCATTAATAGGGAAAGAGCACCGATTTTAAGAAACACAGAACTTAAAAGTATTATTAGATAAATAACCATTCATACGGTTTTAAGATAAAAATGCACTTCTGAGTGATTCTGAAATTCACGTGTGGCTTTGTAGAGCTTTAGAAAATCCATGTAATTAATTGATGTCTTTACCTTTCAAAGTATTTGGTTCACCTTTCCTCTTACAAGTCAAGCTTTCTAGATTTTAGCTAGATCACTTCTTAAATATGTGCTACTTCGCCCTTTTCAATTCCAAAGAGATTATAAATAAACTTCCTAAAGGTTTCCTTATCTCTTCTGGGACGCTTCATCAAATGTGTACCTTCTGGTCCTTTAGTTTTGTCAGTCTTTAAATGTTCTAATTTCTAGGTCACCTCTTCTGGCATGATCTTGAGTTTCTTCAGTATGCTTTCCACCTCTGCTGTTAAATTTACGTCTGGCATCTGTTCCCAATCCTCCTTTGTGAACATTGAGGCTCAGAATTCATTAAAATTTTTAGCAATGCTTACCTAGGCTGTCAATAAATTACTTTCACTATCTTTTTGAGGCCTTATTGTTTCTTTCGCTGATTTCTTGCTCTTATTAGTCAATTTATCCTAACTTTATCCTATTTTCTCCTTTCTTTTACAACAACATAACTCAGAAGTCACTCTGTTAAAATTATCGTAGGAACTGTGCAAGAAAGCAAATCAACCAACCATTTAACTTCTTTTGTTTAGTCTTGCTTATTTTTTTCCTCCATGTTGTTGCCTATTTTATTTTCATTTTGATATTTTCCCTGTCTCCAAATTTGCTGTAAACAAGTGAATATCCTTTAGGGAGATCCCTGTTCTAATACTACCCAAAGATGTTATGCCTTCCGAAGATACAGTAGCTTGGATTTTAGTGTACTCTGTTCTTGGTTGATTACTTTAATTCATGCAAATTACCATAGGAAAAGCTATTGAAGCACTCACCTTACCTGAGTATCAGCATTTATCAGACACAGATCAAGTCCATTGTATCAATGAAACTGTTTTAGGCTGGTATTCATTTTCCTCCTTCCATTGTTTATTGAGATTTTTGAGGGAAAATACCTAAAGGAAAAACCAGTTCAAAAATTTGCAGTGTTGTGAGTGGAACCTTAGGGACCACTGAAAACTGAATGCAGATATTGCCAGCTGGTAACAGCTGCAAATCAACTTAACTATGGTTTATTTATACAAAAGTTTTGCATGATATGAACTAAATGTTAAAGATACCATTAATGTTTGAATAATATCAATAAAATCAGTACAGCTTTGTGCATGGATTATTTTATGCCTATTTTAAAGTGCTGTAGATCAATTAAGACAGGATCAATGTAACTGTATAACTCTTTTTAAAATTTATAAACAGTACCTAAAAAGATCTGGGTATTTGTACCTTTCATTTTGAGGCCATCTACAATTCTAGATCCAGTTGTACACTACAGTCACTAATCTGTTTGATACCCTGATAAATTCAGAGCTCTAAAAATTATTACTATTGATGTTATCTATCTTTGCTATTCTTCTTGATGTTCATACACGTATCTTAGGAAACCCCATGAGTGCCTCATTATTTTCAAAAATATTCATATTTACCTGCTTTTCTCTCTTCAAGTATTGTGAATTTTCCTTTCCTTTCCACCCCCCGCCACCTCCCAGGCATTTTGTTGTCTGTTTTGTTGTTTGATATTATTGTCACCTTGTCCACCCATCTGCTTCTTCAAGCTATTTCTTTCCTCATTTTTGACAGTACCTGTATAATGTTTCTCACACATCTGGTTTCTCTCCTCTATACTGGCTTAAGCCCTCCCTCATGTTTCTGTGTATCCTCTTAGCATCTGGTAGATCACTGCCTGTTTCAGAAGCTGCCTTTTCAGAAAGCAACTTTCTGCTGCAGTGTTGGGAAACTCCAGGTAGGCTGGGGTGAAGCTACAGCAGAAAATAATTGTTATTCAGTGACTGATGCAAAAACTCTGTACATAATGAAAGAGCTATTGTTATGCATATATTCATGGGGATAGTGTGAGGGTTTCTGAAGAAACCTTTGGTTTAAATATTTCAGTTAAAATCTGATTCTAAATGTTACATCAGTTCAACTTTTGAATTTAATAAAAACTGGAGTAAGTTTTGAGAGTACTATTTTTATAATAATCATCCTGTTTATATCTTGCAGTACTCCTAGAATGCTTTTATTTACATACTTTGAGAACCTTAACCACCTAGGACTAGTTAATAAAGACATAAGACCATGCATCAATACCATGCAATAAAACCATGCAATAAATTCCTAAGACCAATGCATCTACCCTGTGGGTTTTTTCCCCTCAGTAGTTTTTCCTCCACAGGCATGCCTACTCCTTGAACTCACAGATGCTTCTTGCTCTTTTCCCATCACTGTCCCTTATACAACCATTTGGTTATATATACTATGCTACCAGTTTAATGCAATTCTTCTTCTTGGTGGAGCACTGGTGTAATACCATATTGATTCATATTTAATCCTAGTGTACATATTTGTATTTATGCTTGGCTTCAAGAGTTTTCTTATGTCTCACAGGAAAATACTTGCCATACATAGTACAGAAGTGACCCCTGCTCAAACACCAAGTGGAAGAGCTTTGTGGAGTAACATTTGCAGGAAGGGAGTCAGACAATCTTTCATCCATGCTACAGATTCTTTTTCCCCCTGCATTATGCACCAGTAACCCTACAGAGTTTGCATCTCAATTTTCTTTCAAATACATCTCTTGCCTTGTGGCTTTGGTTTAGCTTTCCTTTGACTCAGACCCACTTCTTCTTCCTCATTCCTTGCTCTTGGGAAGGACCACAATGCCTATCATTGCTTTGTGGTACATAGGGGTAGCTGCAAGCACACCCTGTTAGTCATTCTTTGCCGGACATTAAAATCACTGACAGCTTAGAAGACTTGTTTGTCTTTGTTAAAATAAGTGTTTATCACTCATCTTAAGTGCTACTGTGGTCAAATAATGCAGGCACAACAGATTTACATTCCATCTGTGTGAGACCATTCTTGACAGGCCTCTACACCTCCTGCCCTTTGAGGCATGGAGTAAGCACAAAAATTGATTCATTCTATGTTTGATTTCCCTTTTGTAGTCATGCACACCATCCAGTCTGGGAGATCTAGAGGACTAATCTTCAAATTTGTTCTTATTTTATATCTTTAATCAACTTTTTTATTCTTTAATAGGATGAAACATCTATATTCAGGTATCTTTTTGTGTTCTCTATTATGCCAGTGTTTTGTCCATTCTGTGACTGTAGCTAAGAAATTTATCTCTGGTATAGAACCTTGTGAACTGCCTTTTTAAAATCTAAGTATGGTACATGCACTGAATTTCTCATATCTCTCACAGCAGCAATGTCTAAAAAAAATTCCGTAAGTTAGTTAAGTGTGACCTCTCTAGCCCAAGTCCACATTGATTATCACTTTTTCAAGGAGGAGTCTTTCATTAAAAAAACAGAAGGTGGCTTTGAATATTTTGATTAAAGAAATCAGTTAAATTCTAATTTCTTAAGCTTCTTCTTTGTTCTCTTTAATAATTAATACTTTTACAACTCTTTACTTCCAACCCTAGGAATTAGAAAACATTTATCAAATTTCTTTGAAAAGAAAAAAAAAAAGTGATTTCACTGAGATCACAATGACAAATTTGCTTGGACAGAGCATCTAAAAATATTTCACTAGTGTTATGTAAATAGCAAATGCTGTTGGAAATACTTTGATGTAAACCTAGCAAGAATCCTATCTCACTCACTATTTCCATTCAAGTTAGTGCCTCTTTATCAGGAAAATTCTGAAGTAACACCAGGATTTTTCTTGCTCCCCCATGCTTCTAAGCTCCTCCCCACGGGAAGAAGTTATAGGAAATATGTTGTATTAGCAGCACCCATATTTGTAAAACTGGAAATGTTTTGCCAATAGGTAGGGTCTCACAGTACGCTCTGAAATTGGCAAATTCTCTTTGCCCAATTTTAATAAATTAGTACCTTCACTGTTTTGTCTTCAGTGCTTATGTGCTTTATCTAGGCCTTTGGAGGATGTAGAGTTCCACAGAGGCTGTGAGAACTCACTGTTTTGTCTGGTAATGACAGAAATGTGCAGTCCACTCATGTGGTACACACTTGATCTCCTATAGATGCTTAAAAAAAATCTCAGCTATATTGATTACATTACTACTCACTTAAAATCAGCTGAATGCTATTGGAGGCATCGGAGTTACATGGGAATAAGTCTGACACAAATGAAAGGAATAGGACCCATCATCAGTTATTCTACTGAATATTCTGTTGAACTATTGCAAACGACATCCAGAGCTGAACCAAAGATAACCACATTTTATAGTGATATAATATTATTATGTTTCCGAGTGGGGCATGCTCCTTATGCCCAAATGCTATAATTTTTATTGAGAAAGGCTTCTTGATGTGGAAGAAAAGATGAGGTGATAGGAGGGAGCAAGGAGAACAATATAACACAATTGTAAGGAGAGACAGAAGAGCATACTGTGGTAAAATTGGAGCCAAGAGGTGTCATGATGAAGAGAAGAGAAACAATGATAATTTGCATTTTGTGCAGCACCTTTTAGTCAAGAATATCAACACACTTTGCAGCTTAGCTTAGCTCTATCTGTTGCTATAAATAAGTACTAGTAACCCATCTTATGAGTGGCATGTGGAAAACTGTAAGTGGCTTCCCTAAAGACAAAGTCCACAAGAAGCTGAACACGCTGTTCTGACTCCTAACACTCAGCCTATAAAACATGCTTCTCTGAAGGACATGGAAACATAAAGCAATAAAAATGGAAGAAACAAAATGATGCCATGAGCCAGGAATGCAGCCTTCACCCTAAACTTTCATGAAAGCCTGTGTTCGTTCCATCTCTATTGTTTTTACAGCACAGCCATAACTCCTAGCACTACTGGGATTTGACTTCTAAGGTTTACTTTGATATTTCATTCTGGAATGAAATGACTAGAAGAACAGACAAGGAAGACAATTACTTCTAAGCTACATTCTTACTTTACTAGCGCGGTAACCATCCATGAGCAAATCATTTAATCTTAACAGTCATGTCCTTGAATTCTAACTCAAAATCATGGCTATCAACATGACTGTTTGGGAGTATATACATCAAATAGACCTCCAGAAAAGTATTTTTTCCACTGTTAATCTCAGTTGTGTTCACTGGGAATCCAGAGTCAGGACTTGCCTCAGAAAAACAGTGTCACTGTCCTTTCTTTCAAGTAATTAAGGACAATGCACCTTTTTATTTCTGGAAGCAACTGGTAACAAGTATGATTTCATCTTACAGTTTAGTGTCTAGAGGATTCACCAGGAAATCAACTCTTAACTCACTCACTGCTTCAGTTTGAGGAGGTTCAGAGTAATGATGCCAGGATTGTCATTTTGCCTGGCCAGCAGTTTCAAAGAAATCAAGAAAAATATGTTCTTCTTACCTTCTTCCTAAAGGGTTTCTTTCTTAGAGAAGTGTCACATGAACAGTTAATCTGTTGGCCTAAGTAGTAGATTGAAGCCTGATTGGACAAAGAAAAGAACAGGAAGCCGTGGGAGTGACAGGGACTGGGAACAGACATCTGTGAATGAGTACAGTAGTGTGAGCCTGTTACACAAAACCAAAAGAGTAACTTGTATCACACACTTTCCCAGGAAGAGTCCTAATCAGGAGATCCAAGACCACTGTTCCCTGCCTTCCATTCTATGCTTCTTCGGTGTTGTAAATGGTTTGGTAACTGAAATAGAGACATGTACATAAAATAAATAAAAAACCCCAAAACGACAAAGCACCATGTTTGTGAATGTTGTTGTTAATGGCAGTGTGTCATTTATACATTAAGTAACTCATATCTATAAATGTCTGCAGCATCAGTGTCAGAATAATTATCTAATCAATGCACTTTCTTAAAATATGTGCATATGGGGAATTCTTTGATTCCTTCTGATCCAGCAAACCTCAGGGCCTTGCTGCTCTTGAGTACAAGTGGTTCATAATTTTGTTGTAAGCTAACATCCTTTTCTATATTGCCAGGGGAGTTCTGTTCCATGATTTGAGTGTATTTTGGGCTCACATATGGTTGATTCCTGGTGTCTTTTTCTGATTCTGTGTGCAGCAAAGCATCCACTGAAAGGTCTAAATCTAGCTTAGATCCACATTTACATAAGACTCTTAGAGTATTATACTGGGGGCAAGACTCCCAAATGCATTTTTGTGTTTTTGTGTGAATAGAGCATTTTGACTCACCCAGAACTCTGATTCAAAAATTCCTAGTAAAGCTATTGGGGTACAAAACTTAAAAGAAGAACAAGAGAATAATAAAATGTCAGTATCAGCATCTGGATGCCTTTGCATGTAGTTATAGGTATCCATCTCTTTAATATGATATATCTCAAACTGGACATATACCTCATATCTATCTATAAGGCTTTTTATGGGAAAAGACAGTAGAGTCTGCAGGAGACAGATTAATATGGTATCTTGAAAAACATCCTGCCATAACAACAGAGAAGAACAGAAAACAACACTTACTTCTGCAGTAATGTACAGATAAAAGAAAGGTTATGGGTTGTCAATGTGAACTGCTAAATTTCCCTTCAGTAAAATAAAACCAAATTATAAGAATATAAATCTGAACTCATTTGCATAAAAGTAAATATATTGACTTTAGTTGGTGAAATTGTTCTGAATGCAGCTGAGATTAGAATCTAACTTAATGTTCTCTTCCAATGATCAGATCTAATTTAACTGTAGGAGCTGCACAGGACTCAAACATGATCAGAAATTAAACAGTACAGTAAACTTTAATAGTGAAAGGGTCAAGTAACCTGACTAGCATTTCTCTCTTTGTTGCTCTAGCTTTGATGAGTATTGTAGAAACAACAATCTCGAGCCCTAGTTCCAGTGAGAATAGTATGTATGAAATCTGACTTGCCACATCTTACAGAAAATTTTCTGCATGGTGACCTTTTGCCAAAACAAATTGTATGAAGTTGCTAGCCTTTGCAGGTAGTTGGCAGTTTGCTGTCCAAAGCAAATATAAGAAACTCAATGCACAGTGACAGTTATGAAAACTGTTGTGTCTCAACAAACTAATCAGAGCACAGTTCCTGACACAAGTGCTTTATAAATTATTTGTATAGGGAGTGAGCTTATGGAAAGAAGTATTGCACCATTCAGTCTTAAAAAATGGAAGAATCTGCTTAAATATGATAACATGGTTCTCCTAAATACATCTTGAAAAAGTCATATATGCATATATATTTAAATACATGTCTATACAGTAATGCCTTATGCAACATTGTCTTTTCTTGTTGGGATGATAACATGGACAAAATTATATCCCTGATTCAGGTAAAGTACCATTTCACATTAGCAAGGACAATGGGTTTTGAAATTTTTGATGGGTTTTAGTGCCTTTGGGTAGTACTAGTATTTTAATTAAAAAGAATGATGTATTGTACTGGCAGAAGTCCCAGTAAGATCTAAGTGACTTATAGATCATTTGCTAGTATAACAAGTGAAGATCTCCTAAATATCCCATTTATTTTCAGTAAAAAGCTTGCAATAGGTTCTCAATATTTTACTTTCCCAAAAGTCCATCCTTAATTTTTCATAGAGAAGCAACAAGGTATAGCAACTGGGTATAAATCAGTATTTCCCACTATGTTCACAACTTGAAATGCAGGCTCTCAGTGTGTCATCCAGACACCATTTACAATTTTAAACTTCTTTCAGCTTGTGGATCTCACAGGTTTTCCAAAAGCAGTATGAATCCTCCTGTCAGCAATTCTGCTGGCAATAGTCCTGAGTTTTTTATTTGTCTTTCTCAGATCAAAACTTGAGAGCCACCTATCTCTTCATTAGTCTGTGAAGAGATAGGCACTATTAGAGGATAATTCATCCAACCTGTTTTAGACATCCATCTTAGGCTGGAATGAATTACTCTTCAAAGACACCTATCGTTTTCACTGTAACTATAGGTTCGGTTAATAACAAACAAAAGTGGAGAAGAATCCCATCAGTAGCATCAAAACCATTAAAAAAAGACAGATGATTTTTTTAAGTACCTGGTAGTTTAAGTTGCTAAATTTATAGATGAAGTAGTCTCAGTTGACATTATTCATTGTTTATTCCAGTTTAAATTGCAGTAATATGTGTTCATAATAATATGAGCAGATATGCTTATAGTAAGCAAGTCAGGTAGTATAATTTTTAAATATTTTTTGATGATTTTAATAGAGTAATTGTTAATATGATAGCATAAAATGTTACTCTTTCTGGAATATTCAACAGCTTATAAAAGTAAATATATGTGTAAAGCAACAATGCAACCCTGACCCCTCTGTGCCTCCAATGAAGCCTTTGAGTCAATGTGATCATTCTTAAAACTAAGCACTTTGTATAAATGTAAATTAAAAGGATGTGGTAGTTTAAATTTTAGGCTTTGGTTAGGTTTGTTGATTTTTAGGCCTTCCAGGGTAACGAGGCAGGTGACATACATTGACTAATAAGAGGTATTCCCTGCTATCTTACACCATGTGGGATATGAGTGAGGGAGGAAGTGCTGGGATGCACTCTCTTTGGGCACTCTCTCCTCAGGCTGGGGCAGCCTTTTGTCGGGCAGTCTCGCTTCTGGTGGCGTGGGAGAAGGATCGCAGCTCAGGGCTGGACGCTTCTGTATTTGGGTAATACAGTGCCTCATCTGTCTTCCTTGGGTGTATATATATAGTACATATTTAGTACTGTTTGAGTTACCTCTCTTTCCCTGTACTTATGTATTTGCCTGGTATTCCTGTTGTGTGCATATAGTGCTTTTAAGTTTTCTCTCCCTCCCCTTGGCTTTTTCACTGTTTTTGTCCCCTTTGGGGCAGGGGGTCGGCGGGGAGGGGTGCTTGGTGGGAGGAAACCCGTGCTGGTCCTGGGAAGCTCTGTGCGGTTGCCTTGTTTTGGTTTTGCCCAGGGTCAAACGTCTACACCATTATATTTTAAAATCAATGTTCTAAAAGAATGGTCACTTCCTAAAAACAGAAAAAAGGGAAATGTCCCCTACACTTTCAAGACTTGTTGGCAAACAGAGCTTCCATTTTTAAAATTTCAGTTTCAACACCACCAAATATCAAAACTTTCCAAATTTCATATGAATGAGAAATTCTGATAAGAGTATTGGGGCAGAGGCATTAAAACATGCTGTCTCCAAAAATAATGTGCCTTATAGATTTTGCACCTATGTCCATTGATCTCAAAGGAATGGTGCATACAGTTCACAGACTGCAACACTTGGGCTTCCTCAGACTGAAGGGAAAATTTATATTGCAAAATAAAAGATGAGAAGGAAAATAGTTTGAACAATATACCACTTTATAAGAACCATTCAATTTAACTGCTAGCTCATGCCCTGCCATGGCTCTTCACAGCTTCACTAGCTCTTACAGGCAAAGCATAGGCACCATCTGAAGACAAGTCAACACTGACTGTTCCTGAAAGGCAGAATGGGCAAATCCAGATCCTTCCATCTTATTTAGTCCTCTAACACCACCCCAAAAGTCCTTACCCCTTGAAAGATGAGATCTGATCTCATTTCAAACACTTTTTTTTTAAAAAATTAGAACACTGTTGTAGAGAGCCATAACAAAGATTTAACATAATTTTGGATCCTTTTTACTGAAACACACCCCTACATTAGTGCTATGGAATGCTTGCACACCACTCTGTTTGAGAGGAACCAGCAGTGGGGATGTCAGGCAATCTGCAAGACTTGTCAAAGGATCCTTCCTGGCCTTTCTTCTTCAGAATTACAGATGCACCTCCCATTGTCCATCCCAGGGTTTGAATGCTCTCTGGTAGAGAAAGGTCAGGAGATCTGAGGATCCCCATACCCCTGAAAAGGTGGTCAAGCTATCCAGAAAATTTTTTCTAATGAAATTTAGGAATAAATGAACCAACTGAGAAACCAGGGATTGCAGTTGTAGGGATATTTCTATAAATCCCACTTGCTAGATATCTACCCAGGAAGTAGCAGCTTGTGGCATGAACCATAATTTTTCATTTGGGGAAAAATGAAAAGGCCTTCTGCTTATAATAGGGAGAACTATAGGACCCTTCCTGCCAGAAAAGAGGCTTGAGAAATAGCTTTATAATGGCCATATTCAAACTTTAAGGCCACTTCTTTCTTTGAAATCAAAACTGGTCCTTTCATTCACTTCTCTCTAAAATCAGCAGATACATCTACTCCATTGATACTTGTTATAGTTTATATCTCTTAGTGGGGAGAATTTCTCTTGGTAAAAGAGAAAAATTGGTGTTGTAGTAACATAACTCAAAGATTACAGGTAGGTCCTTCTGCAGTTTACTCTTGCTGGTCAGGGATAAATCAGCACTTGTATCGGTACATCGTATCTTCTCTGTTCAGTCACGTACTTACACTGAAATCTACCATCAACTTAATCAGTAGATCTCATATGTAGCTGTTATCTTTAAAAAGGTCGTGTATATGATGTAAGCCTCTAGTCCATGCACAGAAGGTGCTTTTCAGAGCACTTTCTATTAATCTCTTCATTGATGCAGTAACCTTTAAAAGGCTTGCCTAATTTTAAAACAAAAAAACCTTCACATTTTTCTACTGAACTTCTAACAGGGTATCTTAGTAAGTGGATGATTCCTACCGCACAAAGCCCAAGGATATCCAGGGCTTATGTAATGCAAGAGAAATAATGGAGCTGAATCTAGTGGAGAACTGAGGTATACAATGTTAGTGTTTTATCTAAGTGTCCTGTAGCCGCATCAAAATGAATTTTCAAGCTTTAATTACTTAAGATGCAAAAGAAACCCCAAAAACTGCCCTGTAGGGAGAAACCAGTCTGAACAGTTCTGGTTTCTGTGGGACAGAAAAGGACCAAGATACCTGTATTACCCTAAAGTGGCACTTCAAAATTGGTGGAAAAAAGCCCCTGGTCTGATTCCTTACAGTCAGGGAAAAGCTATTTCAATAGTTTTTCTGTGGGGAAAATGGTGGTACTCAGTAGCAAGTTAGGTTGATCACAAATTTCTTATTGATGTATCAGGAGATATTGTGTTGATCCATTGTCAGCTTTTCTAATTTGAAGAAAATGACACATTTCTTGAACTCCACACTTTTTGTGTGTGTGTGTGTGTGGCTCTTATTTATTTACGTTTAACACTAGCAGCTTCCACTAATCCCCTGCATAATACAAGCAGAATTCCAGCTGGCCTTGGCAAGAGACTCTGCTGGGAAGTAACCCCAGACAGCTTCATTGTGGCAATTAAGCACTCATTCATTAGTAGTGTGAAAATATAAAGGCTGCTGGAGGAAAACAGGCATGTATCAGATCCAAACTTTTGAAGGAAAGATATTGGTGTTAATTTCACAGATTCTGTTGCCCCAAATCAATTTATTTCAACCCCAGAAGAAGGCGACTTGAACCCCAAAGAATGGTTTGTGAAATCTGTTTTCATTTTTCCTAAAATTTTGCAAAGTAGCTCTCAGAAGCAAAGCAGGCCCACACTACTGATCTATCCATGTTCTTCTTCATAATTTCCATGAACATTTTATAGTGAGAATTAATCCAATATCATAGACACACTGGGCCAGCTGCTGTTGAAAATTGCTCATGCTGTGATTCACAATTAAGCTACAGCTTAGAGAAATTTGCAATTTTTGGTGCCACTTGTATTACGGCTCAAAGATTTATGGTTAACCCTCTAAGCCTAAGTAGAAAAACATCATGTACAAAGAGAGGAATGAGGGTTAAGGTGTGACCAAGGTGCTGCAGTGAACCAGTGTCAGGGAGTACAATTTTGCTGCCACCATTCAATCCAGGTCTGACCATATTCTCATGAAGAGCTTGATGGTAACTAAACGGGTTGCATCTGTAGTCACTTTTATGCTTTGACTTAGGACATGATTAATCTTGTAGGCTTTGAAGACAAGTTAAACGCAACCACTGCCAAACGTGCAACCACTGGAGACATTAATAAATTAAGATGTTTTCTGGTGGGTTCTTATATCTGTTCTAAGGGAAGGAAGGGAAAGAAATCCTACCAAGGTCAAAGTATTTTCCATTATATCCATTAGTGATAGAAAATAGTGAAAGGGCAACAGCTAACACCTGGTTAAGACCCTTTCATTCTGAAAATCATCTTGCAGTGGTCTGAAATACTTTAAAGTAAGTCGTGGTTACATTAGTTGGCATGTAGAGCCAACAGCCCATTAGCCAGATGAAAATTGCTGCAGTGTGACAGATGTTTGACTCCATTTGTGCCTGGAGGCTGGTGTTAACCAGTAATATTAGTTCTTTGCCAGCTGGATAATATTCCTACACTAGATATTATTTCTTGCTCAGGTAATTCAGTGACTGCCCATTCTTTGTTAGCCACTGGAATGAAGGAAAGAATCAGCCTAGGCAAAAGGTAATTATTCTTATTAAAACATACCAAAACACAACAACTGGAACTCATTACACTAAAACAAGATTGACCTTTTGGTCTCAGTTTAATTCCTTGAAAATAAATGTCCAGAAGTAAGCACTTTTATCCCTGTGGCACATTTATTAAAACTCTTAAAAGAGAATCCACAATTGAGAATCAGCAAAAAGTCCAAATAACTAATTTGAACCGTTAAGAAGTATTCTAGGTCACCATTAATGAATCTGACAAATTAGGGTGAAGAGAATTGTGATAAAGTGTATTTGTTCTGTATTAAACAAACAATAAATTCAGTAACAATATTTCTTAAGTCAAATACACTTTAAATAACAAAATAAAATTAATAATGTACATCTGTTTTCTTTTATACATTTGTATTTCCTGAGCAAATGCCTGTATTTGTATAGTGTGCCTCAGTCTTTTGGTAAAGGTACCTTTATTTATAAGGTAGTTATATTAAAAGGTAAAATTCTTATCAGTCACTATAGCCACCCACTTCTCTCTATAAGATCAATTACTATTATTTATGATATTTTTCTAACTCTCTAGTACCTGGCTAGTACAAGAAAACCTTTTGAATATCACAAACACATTCCAGCAACCCAGTTCAACCAAAATGTCAAAAACAATTTTTTCCTGAATTCTGCTGTAACTAACCAACAGAAAAAACCCTCCTTTTCCTCCCCTAGCAGCCGTATAGATTAAATGTTTTATTAGCCTGACTCTAGGCGATATGGGTCTCAAGTTAACGAAAAAATTAACTACCTTTTGCAGTCAAAAGTAGCTTGTGTTTACTGGTACAGAACTGCAGTCATTTTTAGACTACCAGGAATGCGTGCAACTACATAAGCTAAACAATTATAAGGATGTTTTTTGGAAAGTAATGTCTGAAGAGTAACAAAACTCATAGTTTATTCAACCTGCATATAAACCCATTGAAGTATAATACATTTATCATATTAAAAATGCATCATTAAAATTTAAAAGCAGGTGCAGTTACTCAATAAGCTAATGGTACAGTCTGAAGACTCCACTCAAGACTGTATTGTTGAATTCTTATTGGGATAAAACAGAGA
This sequence comes from Grallaria varia, assembly GCA_013396735.1. Taxonomy (NCBI): domain Eukaryota; kingdom Metazoa; phylum Chordata; class Aves; order Passeriformes; family Formicariidae; genus Grallaria; species Grallaria varia. The sequence goes on along the minus strand of VWZG01006036.1, from coordinate 193,657 downwards.
GACAAAAACAGAGGGAGGGAATTGGAGTGACCTTGCACCAAGGTGTTAGTGCCTGATCCTAGTTTTCTGGTAGGCTGTGGATGAGCTCCACTCTGAGGATCTTCAAAGCACTGCATTTTCTGGGCTGTGAGTGGATGCATGCTACAAGTGAGCACGGAAGAAAAGCAACAGCTACTACAGAGAGATATATGTGGGTGAATCTGCATGACAGTAAGCCAAAGGCAGCCTGATGAAGGAAAGAAACTACTAAATATCAATGGGAAAATAATAAAAATTTGATCAAGTTAAAATTTCTCCTATAATTTGGAAGAACACCTACGTATACATCAAATGAACTTACATAGTTCCTAGAGAAGGTGAATAAGGGAGGGAATTTCCCATTTACATAGTGCAGAAATTAGTGGTCTTCTCAAAGCCACGTCTGTGTTTTCAAGAAATTCTGTCTCTTTGTAAGAGCTCCAAAACTAATTTATTTCATATAACTAATAATTTAATTTTAAAATCTATTCTAATTTTGTAAAATAAGTATTTGTTTGGCTTCACAGATATAAGACTGTCATCAAAACTCCCTTTAACTATATCTGTCTTAGCCAGAGATTTGGCACTGTAGGAGTGAATATGTAGATAAGGGCTGGTTTAGCTGGGAGCTTTACATCTACCCTGTTTGTAGTTTAGGATTTTCATTTTCTCCGTTGGTCTGGATCTGATCTGAAAAGAAATTTGTCTTTTTCAAATCACTCTATGGTGAAAATGGACCCAAGCATAGTAACTGGGGAAGTTGGGAGACTTACCTCCAAAGTGCACTGAGGACAATGCGAATGTAACCAAAGCATTTGACCTCAGTAGTTCCCATTGCAGACAAAATTTCAGTTGATTGATTTAGATTATTTTAAAACCATTGCAATCTAAGGGAGTTTCTCTGTTCAGGTCATATTTTTGAAGGCAAGAAAAGTAGATCTAGGCTGGAGGGAGAGAAATGGCACAAGGCTAGATACTAGGCAGCTGCATTCCTTTCAGAAAAAGATGGGCTGAAAGATGGCAGAGACTAAAAAGCTGATTTTCAATTAAGTCTGTGATCAAAGTATTTGGTATTTAAATGCCCAGGAGTTTTTGAGGTCTACTTTATTTAAGACAGAACTGCAAGGATGTAGGCCACTTAGTACCAGGTAACTTTCATGGTTTTAGTCACAGATAAAGTTTATAAATAATCACAGAATCATTTAGCTCAGAAAAGACCTGTAAGATCATCAAGTCCAACTGTTAACCCAGCACTGCTGAGTTCACCCCTAAACCATGTCTGTAAATGCCACATCTACATGGTTTTTAAATACTTCCAGGAATGGGAAATCTACCACTTCCCTGGGCAACCTGTTCCAGCGCTTGGAAACCCTTTTCATGAAGAAATTTCTCCTAACACCCAATCTAAATCTCTCTTGGCAACTTGAGACCATTTCCTCTTGTCCTATGGCTTGTTACTTGCCAGAAAAGGCTAAAGTCCAACTTGTTATAACCTCTTATCAGGTAGTTGTAGAGAATTAGTGGTAAGATCTCCTCTGAGACTCCATTTCTCAAGGCTCATGTTCAATGGCTGTCAATCAGCATCCCCAGGTCCTTTTCCAATGTGCAGCTTTCCAGCCATTAATCTGCAAACCTGTAGCCCTGCATGGGGTTGATGTGACACAAATGCAGGACCTGACACTTTGTCTTGTTGAATTTCATACAGTTGGCATTGGCCTATTGATACAGCCTGTTCAGACCCCTCTGTAGAGCCTTTCCTACCCTCCAGCAAACCAACACTCCTGCCCAGCTTGGTATCTTCTGCAAACCAACTGAAGGTGCAGTCAATCTTGTCATTGAAGTAATTGATATTCACCTAAAACTGAGCCCTAGCAAACCCCACTTGCAACCAGCCAACAGCTGGATGTGATTTCATTTACCACCACTCTCTGGACCTGGCCATCCATTATATTTTTTACCCAGTAAACAGTGCACCCATCCAGCCTTGGATGGAGCAGCCAGGTTCTCCATGAGAATGCTTTAGAAAATGGTGTCAAAGTCCTTATTAAAATCCAGGTGGACAATATCCACAGCCTTTCCCTCATCCACTAAGCAGTTCACCTTGTCATAGCAAGAGAGCAGGTTGGTTGAACAAGATCTAGTTTTCATGAGCTGTTGGTGGCTGGACATGATCTCCTGGTTGTTCTGTACATGCTGTGCAATGGCATTCAAAAGGATTTGCTTTGTGACCTCCCCCAGCACCAAGGTCAGACTGACCTGTCATTCCCTGGGTCCTCCTTCAGGTCATTCTTGGAGATGGGCATCACACCTGCTAACTTCCAGTAAACTGGGGCCTCCCTGGTTAGGCAGGACTGCTGATAAATGATTGAAAGTGGCTTGGTGAACACTTATGCCGGTTCCCTCAGTACCCTTGGGTGTATCTCATCCAATCTCATAGACTTGTATGTGTCTAAGTGGTGTAGCTGGTTGCTGACCATTTTCCCTTGGATTATGGGAGCTCCATTCTGCTCCTCATCCTTGTCTTCCAGCTTAGTGGTCTGGGAACCCCAGGAACAACTGGTCTGACTATTGAAGACTGAGGCAAAAAAGGCACTAAATATTTCAGCCTTTTCCTCACCTATTGTCACTATGTTTCCTCCTGCATCCAATAAAGGATGGAGATTTTCCTTAGTCCTCCTTTTACTGCTCACTTATTTATAGAAGCATTTTTTAATTGTCTTTTATGTTGGTAGCCAGATTAAGTTGGGCTTTGGACCCTCTAGTTGGGCTTTGGACCTTCTAATTTTCTTCCTGCATAACTTCACAACATCCTTCTAGTCCTTCTGAGTGATATGCCCCTTCTTTCAAATGTCATAAACTCTCCTTTTTTCCCCCTGAGTTCCAGACAAAACTTTCTGTTCAGCCAAGCCAATCTTCTTCCCTACTGGCTCATCTTTCAGCACATGGGCATAGCCTGCTCCTTCATTTCTAGTATTTTCTTCCTGAAGAATGCCCAGCTTTTCTGGACTCCTTTGTCCTTCAGGGCTTCCTCCCAAGGGTCTCTGTCAACCAGATTCCTAAACAGGCCAAAGTCTGTTCTCCGGAAGTGGCAGTTCTGCTGACTTCCCTCCTTACTTCTCCAAGAATCAAAAACTCTGTAATTTTGTGATTTCTGTGTCCAAGGTGGCCTCTGACTATCACATCACTCACCAGTCCTTCTCTGTTTGCAAACACCAGGTCCAGTGAGGCACCTTCCCTAGTTGGCTCAGTCACCAACTGTGTCAGGCAGTTGTCTTCCACACACTTCAGGAACATCCTACTGAAGTGGCCAGCTCTAAAAAGAATAGAGAAATGTGTTTATCTTTTGTTCATTTTTTTAGTCAGCATCTAATAATAAAAACGAAAAATGAATGCCACTGTCAACAAAAAGGAAGTGAAGAGGAAAGATGAAAAAGTAAAGAATTTTAAAATATTGCTTCAGTCCTTCTGCTGAAGATATTGGGCATTTTGTCAGTGATCAATGAGATTTTTTGACCCCTACCCCAATATCAGTTCAAAAAGCTTTGCAATGTCTGTAAGACATTATGAAACATGAAAGTTTAATGAAACACCAAGCAAGCTCCTATAGCTTCCAGACATACTCAAATACTGGGGCATCACAGTGGAAGTCAGAAGCCTCAGTGGAAAATGTAAAAGGAGCTTTTGACAAAAAATGGCACAGGGCTGTGGCACTGTTCACAGAGTGACGAAAAAATTTGCATCACTCATTTCTGTTCTGAAACAACTGTCCTCTGTGAGAGATTAAGTGTTTTTTACGTCCTGTTTCTTCAAACATGTCTAAAGAGGAATGTGCAGAAGTAGCAAATTAAGTGCAGAAATACATGTATATGTATGTATGCATTAAGGAAATTGGCTCTTTCACTGAGTAAAATTTTGTCTTGGAATTGATATGGATATACACTCTCTGCATGTAGGCCACATACATCATGTTATATTGCTTTGGGCATCACCACTCTGAGTGAAGAGATAAAACCCAGGCAAGCGTCGCAGCCTGAAATCGTACTGCTGAAAAGCAGTGTGCTAACTGCTGCTTAACTAAAACATAATCTTAAGGCCTGGAAAAAGAAAAGTATTTTTGAAATGTAAATTCCTTAAACATAGTTGGCACATGTGCCCCAAACATAAAAATATCCGAGGTATACACACCTGAAGTAGACACAACCTTACAGCATATTGACACATATGCTCTTTCTTCTTATAAAAGTATCATGCAAGCTTCAAAATTAATGATACACGTTTGAATATCCCAATACTCAAAATTTTAAAAGAATACAGTTAATGTATCCAGAAGGAGATAGACTTCCTGTCCTATTAGAAGTTGAGAAATATCACTGAAGTACTGAATGTGTTACATGTTTCTTGAATATTGACCCAAAACTCATTATCAGTTTGGAAGATGAAACTGTCATTCATTTTATGCCATTCAAACAAGGAAACTTAGTTTGGTATGCTCCTAAGTTTTCTATCAACATAAATGAAATGGTTAATTTTTCAGCATTTGTTGTTCATTATTCACTAAGGAAAATTATCTGTTTTATAATTTATCATTGATGTTCTATTTATGTATCATGAGTGTTTGTCATAGTTTGTTTTTCATCTTTCAAAAATTAAAGATGAACTAGTTCTTTTGTTGTTACCCACAAATGAAAGAAATGAAAACTTGTTCTTCAGGTTCTAAATTCATTTGTTTACACTGACAATATATTTCACTCTTAAGAGAAGTCACCTTCATTGTGAACTCTGTTCAGTTCCTGGTTTATTGGGTAATATATTAGATAGTATATTTAGGGGAACACTACATAACTTGCTGTTTGATCCAGAAAATTTTCATTATATTTTTAATATATTTTCAGTAAAGTTACACATTCAACAGCTTTAAAATATTTTCCTCAATGCTTCTCCAAAGTAGAAACAAAGATTTATAGACCAATGCCTTTATTCCCAACTCAGTTTTTTTATTTACTACTCCGTTTGACTTCTGAGTCTTGTCCTTACAACTGTTAGTTGGGGAAAAAAAAAAATCCACCAGGTGTTCAAATACGTAAACACAGATAAATTTTGCAGAGCATACAGAAAAAGCTGATGAATATTCTTACCACAAGTTCTTGTCCATATGTTTAGACACTCTCCAGCTTTAGTACTTTATGTGTAGAAAGCTCACATTTGAGAATAGTCTCTTCTATGGATGACATTGTAGTACCTATTCAGGGGCAAAAGTATACATGGCCAGAGATATCTTAAGATGTCTTAAGTTATAGATTGTATACACAAAGCCAGCAGATGTGATGCAGAAAGTGCAGAAAACCACATCCTCTGCAGCTGTCAGTAGGAAATAGACTCTTTCATGTTTGGAACAGATCATACAGAATACTCTGTCTTCCAGCTGCACTGCTACTTCCTAAAACTGTAGTGTAGAGCAGCGTTGGAAAGATGTGCAAAGTTTTTAGGTGCTATAAACACCCCCCCACACACAAACCTAAGTTCAGTCAAGAACAAAAAATTCCAAGATCAGCTGCAAATATGTCTTCCAATGACCTACTTTAAATGCATGCATGTTCTGAATTGCATCATGCTTCTCTTATGTGTGGACATTATGATCACTGAATCCCAAGGACAAGGTCAATTGTGTCCACCATGGTCATGTTTGCTATAACCCGACTGTTTGATCACCTGTAGGGTAGGCGGGGACTGCTCAGACAGGAGAACCTGAGCAAATCAATGTCTGAATTCCTGTATGAAAAATTACTAGGAGATTTATGGAAATGAGAAGCCAGCCCATGTTCTTATAGGGCTCACTGATGTCTCGAATTGCTGTGTTCATTGATGAGGTGTGAGACTGCGCAGTGATTGACAAGGACCAGCAGCAACAAATGGTATTTTGAGAACAGCATTCAGAGAATTATTTTAAAGCATTTGATTTCATATTTAAGTATGGTTGATAATTGGTGATAGCATTAGCAACATGCCTCTTTTCTTTAAGCACTCAAGATGTATAGGAGTTAGGCATGTAAGTGACTTGTTTCAGGAATACAGACAAAAGTGGATGTCTCAAGCAGAAAGTCAGTCAGCCCCATGGGAAAAACTATCTGTTAAGAACCCAAAACTCTTGGCAGGCAGCCCAGACCCATATCTTTTCTTAGATACAATTCTTCCCAATGTGCAACTAACTGAAGGAAATGAAACAATCTGGATCATGATACAAAAGCTTTTTATTTGAGATCCCAACTAATTGCTTACAGGCATCTTAGTAACAAGTCAGGGCACTTACCTGCGCTTCAGTAAACAGTACAACCACAAGAACAGCAGATTCATTAGTCTCTAGGGTAGTGAAATATTATCATCTTCAATTTCAGTGTGGACAGTATCATTTGCAAAACAATTGTGTAGTACAGACACAAGACTCTTTTCGGAATGTGTGGAATTCCTTCTTGAAAATCACAATATTAACTCCCTCATGTTTAAGGAACTGGTTTAACTGGGTGTGCAACAAAGATTTCACAACATAGATATCATAACACCTAAATTTAAAAGCTCAAGGACATCAAATTCCATACCACAAGTATCAAAGAAGTTTTAGAATGTCACAAGTTCCAGAGTGAGTTCAGCGCGCATTCTGTGCAACACCAATATCACAATGATCTTTCCCATAAAAGTAATTGGCAACAAATACATCCTAGCAGGTCTCACAAGCCCCACGCAAAACAAGGTAGTATTTGGATTGGAAGGATTGTGTAGTAACTGAGGCACACCCTGTGCTTTTATCTGAGATTTCTACACTTAACGCACACAATAGATTTTTCTCTTCATAATTATTCAGTATAATTTGCATCAAGGGTGGATTTTCCCTGCCTTTCAAACAGTTTTTGGTTGACTACATATTAGTAATGTTCTGAAACATAATAGCTCCTCCAAAGGGATGCAGTTGAGGACTGCAACAAAATAGTTATAGACTGTATTCAGCCCCAGTGGGCCGAATGTGGATTCTACTGCCCTGCTTTACCGTTAAATAATGACTGGACTCGCTGCTAATGGGGTTTTGGAACTCTTATTTTGTTTTCAAAATAGTTTCCATTCTACAGATTAGTAATTTTGATAATTGGATAATTAGTATAGGCTTTTTGCATTGAAAATATGTATTTTCACTATTTAGTTTTGAGTTTTTTTCCAAGGTTGTAAATTAATCAGTGGTCATAAATTCTTCTGCAGTTCAATTTTAATAAATGTTTTCTACAGTGGGTTTGAAGCAACAGACAACAAAGAAAACATCATCAGTAATGTTTATGTTGATTTTAACCTGCCTCATATATAGCCATTTTAAATAAAATTACTGATACCATCCAGTTCTGCAAATAAGAGGAACTGATGTACTTCCTAACTCTCCTGTTTCTGAAACTCTGAAGATGACAAGGGAGGGAACAAGGACTTGAAATTTATACATATATTCATATATATATATATATTTGAAATTTGAGTTGCTCTTTTACAAATACCTGCTATTCAGATACTCTCTTGCTTTAGGTGGAGCTTCATAATGCTTTTATACTTACCCTTACAGCACCAAGTAAAGACAGATCATTGCCTCTGTTACATAAATGGGGAATTTCGGCAGAGAGAGGAATAGAGGGATTTGTTCAAGGTCACCTGAGCACTCTAAAATAATGCTGGAAAATGAATTTTTCTAGTCCCAAGCTAACAAGTCATTAAATCACATTTCCTCTCAGTGTGGTAATATACTCCAATTTGAATTTGGGGGTTTGTAGACTATTTTTGCTATTTGTAGCTAAAGGCATCCAGAAGGACAGAAAAGAACGTACAGAAGATGTTAACAATGAGAAAAAAGCCTTCTATTACTGCTAAGGTGAAAAAATATGTTACAAATGGTTTTCATTTCATAATACAGAGAAAGCAGGGCTACATGATAATACCTTATGGCACAAAGTTTCTGTACGTAACAGAAAAATATTAATGCCCATTCTCTCAAGGATGCTACCAAGGTGCCACATACGAGGCAAATTCCCTTTCAGCCTGGCATTTGGTTATCAGCGTCAGTCTGTCAGTGATCCATGTTCGAAACAGGGAAGTATGTTACGGCAAGCAGATAATGTAATAATGAGGTATTAAAACATAGCAAGGCAAATAAAAGCATGTGGGTGTGAAATCCACTCTGAGAAGAGAGGCAGATCAGTGTCCATTCCTCACCTCTTCCTTCCCTTCACAGGAATGAGGAGTCATGACCAGGCTGACAGTATATGGCCACAATGAACCCAAAACCTAAAACCCTTTCCTCTTCAGAGCATCCAAAGGCTAATCAAAGCACACAGGAACTTTTCTTGTGATCCTTAGTGATGAATTTGCAACATATGTCAGGGAATTTTTGGATTTGGGAGGAGGAGAAAAGATGCACAGCCTTGTATGTTGAACATTAAATATTTGAATATATTTGCTTTTCCTTTGTCCTCTTACCTTACATATGTCATTTGTTTTCCGACAATGTGAACTGTATTTGAGGTCTTGTCAAGCCCCGTCTGTGTTTTTTACAGAAAGAGAATTGTGTGGACACAGATGGGACCTGTGAATGCTGCCCAAGGACTTAGGAGGGAGACTATTTCTCCTCTTTTCCTCAGAGGAGGAACTTTATCCATATTTTTCAGGTTTGGTTTTGTGATTTAAACTTAACTTCTATATTTGAAGAACAAAAAAGAAGCCAAAAAAAAAAAAAAAAAAGGAAAGAAAAGGAATTTAGTTCAGTTCTATGAATAACTGGGCACTTATAATTTAACAGCCCAGTTCTGATCTGAGGGAAATAGTAATTCCCTTGAAGTTGGTGAAATGGTGCTGGATTTACCTCAGGGCAGAATTTGGCCCCCCACTAGTTATCTGGCTATTAATAGCTTTGCATTGAGAAAAACCACTGAATAAAATAATTACCTGTCTTGTCAGTGGAACTGGGGTTTTTTTTAATGTCCTACATAAAATCCTTAGACCAAAATTCAAAAACTATGTAGAATAAATTAATTAATTGGGGAATTAATTGGGCCATGTTGCCTTTTTTAAAACTAAACTGTGTTTTAGTTATATTTTGTTATGTGCCCAGAGGCTCCTGGGCATGGATGGCCTATAAATACAAATGGATAACATATCATTAAGAATAAAGGTACCACAAAATAGTTTCTCTGTTGTTTCCATACAGGTCTTAGAGCAATCACAGTGGAATGGTAGTCAAGAAACAGCAGGGGCTGTGAGAAGATCCCATGGAGAAGATTGTTTTGCCAACAGAGGGGACCATGTTTCAATTCATTGTTTTTCCATCCTACTCCTCCTCCTTCAGCCTCCTCCCCAGTCCTTGACAGACTTTCATCTTCTTTCATGCTTGGCAGCATATCATGGCTCCCATTTTCCGTTCTGCTTACATTCTCTCTGCTGTGATTCCTACAGGACCTGATCTCAGGCAGCTCCTTCTTTCAGGTTCTTCTCTTCTCTCGGGCCTGAACCCCGGCCCACCGCCTCCTTTTCTTAACCTCAGGTTCACCACAGACTCACATGTGCTGCACGGAGTGAAACCCTGCAGATCTCTGAGCCCCATCTTTATCTGTCATTGCTCCCTCTCTTTTTAAAGCTATATGTTTTATTGGGGTTTTTCAGCCTGCATGAAAATATATCTTGCAATAAAAAAAAAAAAATACTTAAAAAGAATTTTTGACTTTACCAATTCTTGATGTAAAAACCCGCCTGGCATTTTGACACAAATGATTAAAAGCCTTTCTCAGTATTTTACAAGCAAATATGAATTTTAACAGGATAACTAAGCTTACAGAAATGAAATATTCTATTGTTGTCTAATGCTAAACTAGCTGTCAAGTTTGAGACACTTGCTGTTAGTGCTAGGAATGATTAGAATGAAGATACGTTAAAAAGAAATACAGGCCAGGTTTTGCTCATGTGTTGCAGATATAAAATTCAGATTTATAGATTCTTTGGATGACACCAGCAATAAAGTTGTGATTTTGTTCTGGGGTTTTATATTCTGCTCCACAGATTAGTATATATCATGTGCCTACATTTGTGTCTTAAACATACCAGTTCTCTAGGTACTTGTAAGTTAAGGTATGGAGGAAACTTTGCTAAGAACAATTCTCATGTATACTGGAATAATTAACTGAAAAAATTATTTTTTTAGAAACTTCCAAGAAAAGACAGTGTGAGAAGAGCAAATGGGCTTGCAGTGCCAGTAGAGAGAGAGAAACGGAGAAGTCAAGAACCCAAACAACTTTCTGGGGGGGTTGTGGGAAAGGAGTGAGAGGGAGGGACCACTGTTTAAAACTGCAGATGAAAGGAATAAAGCTGATGATTAAATGTAAGGACCTGGATGAGCTCCCTGAGGTCCACAGATGTAGTAAGTGACAGTGCGACCTCTTCACCTAAGCATATGGAACAACGATAGAACATGCTTGAAATAGTATTGATATTCTTCCCTCACAATCCCTCCCTTTTTATCTGCTTTCTAATCTCTGTGAAGAATACTAGCATTCTGTCACTCAGGCCCATAACCCCAGTGTCACTGATGCTAGGGTATCATTAACTTTAACTGTCTATCAACGTCTTCGACAAGTCTTAACTATTTCTTGTTGCCCAGTATCTCCTAACATGCGCATTTTCCACTCACCCATGTGGCCAGGTACACACTCCTGAGGGGTGGCTGAGGGGACTGGTGTTGTTAAACCTGGAGAAGAGGAGGCTCAGGAAGGACCTTAACACTCTCTACAACTACCTGAAAGGAGGTTGTAGCGACGTAGAGGTCCGTCTCTTCTTCCAAGTTACAAGCAACAAGGTGAGAAGAAATGGCCTCAAGTTGTGCCAGAGGAGGTTTAGACTTTGCACTAGGAAAACATTTCTTCACTGAAAAGAGTAGTCAAGCGTTGGAACAGGCTGCCCAGGGAAGCGGCAGAGTCCCCATCCCTGGAGGTTTTTAAAAGACATGTAGATGTGGCACTTAGGGATATGATTTAGTAGTGGACTTGGCAGTGTTGGGTTAATGGTTGGACTCACAATCGTACAGGTCTTTTCCAACCTAAACAATTCTATGATCCTACACCAGAACCTACTTGAAGACAGACTGTTCTCAGTATGTGTTAACTTTTCTGTAGTGTTGTTTTTGTATCACTTCTCCAATTTTGATGCTGTCTTTTCAGCTTATGAACAGCACAGTCTCCATGCTTGTGAAGAAAGCATGATGAGGACTGGAAGATTACCGAGATTCATTAATATTTAAGTGTTATTTTACAATGGTTTGATTGAACTAAATTTTGTAAACAGACATTCAGCACTTAGAACTCTAGATATATTGGTTGTGATTGTTCTGAATGCACCTGTTTACCACGTGATGTTTTGAATCATGGGTTTTTGTAGAAGTCTCATCTTAAAGTGCCAATATTGAGCTATCTAAGAAGTTTGAGAATAACATTGAATTTCCCAATCTGTGACACTAATACCTAAGACAGAGCTTCTCTAAATTTACTTACTCCTTTAAAATAAGTCTTTCTGCACAGTCATATAAGCTGGTCTTCCCAGACAAGTTCAAAAACCGGACCAAATGAAAATCTGGGGGTAAAACACTGTTCCATGTGCATGGATATGGGGGAATCTCAGTGTTATTGAATTGTTATTCAATCATTATTTGTGAGCATGGAAAATCCATTTCTACATTTTTGACCAGAAATATAAAAAACCTCATACATTAGACTTCTAGGTTTTTTGTGTAGCATTGCAATTGACATTCTGAAGACAGCAAAATAAGAGATTGAGATGCTGGATGAGTGCCTGGCTTAAAAACACAGAAGTCTGGTGGGGGGAAGGTTTCACTCTCATATAGGCAAGTGAAGACAGCCAATCCCACTGACCGTGTTCCCACTGACTTGCATTCAGAGTACCTCTAAAAGGTAGGCTGAGTTCACAAACCAGAAGGAAATGTTTGCAAACTTTACCCTAAGAATATTGGGGATCATATATCTCCCTACAGCACCCTACCCCAATGTTACTTCTCTGACTCTAACTTGAGAGCTACTAGTACTAACCCATATCAAAGGAGGCCAAAATGAAGGGACAAAAACAAACAAACAAACAAAAAGAAGTCAAATGTCTCTTGGTCTTGTCTTTATTGGACTGTGTTCATAATGCCACTAGTATATATTTCTTCCCATGACATTGTTCTGCATCACAACTCTGTACATATTTACGAAAACTGTGATTTGTTTTCTGTTTGGGAAACAGTAAAACCTGTGTGAAGAGGAATGTGAGGCACTGTCTTCAGACTAGTTTTAAATTCATAGCTAGCCTAATTTTATTTTATAAAATTCCTTTGAGAAACTAAAACTTAATATGGAAAGGGCTGTATAATATAACTATTATAAAGAAATTCAGACATTTTCTCAATATCCTGGAAGACAGGTTTTTGAATTAAGCAGAATGCATGCAATGAAAATGTTACCAAAATGATTAGCATAAGTAACTGAAAAAATCTGATTATTAGAAGGCAAAGTAGTTTAACACATGACCACATTCATAAGTATGAAATGTTATAATTCTATTGTCTATTCTTTCTGTGAAAAGTTAGCTCCTTCAGGAATGTCTTAATGAATAATAAAACTGACTTGATTTTCCCACTGCAGTCAACTTTCCTGTCAGGCTATTAATGATTCATAATGACTGTATGCTTAATAGTTTTATGCCAGATAAAAGCCGTCCAACAGAAGCAAGTAGCCAGTGTCACTTCTGCAGCTATTCTCTTGATATTTTCAATAATATTGGTAAAAACAATCTCTAAAAATGCAGAACAGCTGAGTTACAATGGGAAAATGGTTTTAAATCACCCAATAACATCAGTGCTGAATTCATATTAAATTCTTTATTACATTACCTCTGCTGTAGAAGAAAACACAGAGGACGAGATTGCATGCTGTTCATAAAAAATAGCATATTTTCCTATTCATATAATTTCATATTCTTGTATATTTTATTTTCATAATGTAGTGATTTGGATAACATGACTAGCCAATGCTTAAACGAGGATACAATGTGTGCTCTGAGAGTAGCTGAGCAGAATAACACTCAAATCAGTTCTGCACAAGGTGATAAACACCCAGTCTGCTCTGAAGCTGTAGGAGTTTATCTACTGTATATGTAAATGTTTTCCTTTTCTTTGAGGAAAGCCTTTGCAAGAACAATGTCCTTTAACAAAGGTCTAAAAATGCATGTGAAAACCAAACATAATAACATTGTTATTCTGCTACTTATTAACAGAACAACAGGTCTTACAACAATTAGATATGAATATTGCAAACTGAATTTAATATTAAGCTGTCTTTGAAATGCCACTTTGCAGCAGGTTTTCAAATGCTTAAAGCACAGCAGGAGGCTAACACCATCTTCAAATATTAAATCAAAACCTTTTTTTAACCTGATAAATCTTTCTTAAAGCAAGTACTCCTGTTCAAGAGAGAATTATTAAACTATCAGGCAAAGATACTAAACCTTGCAGCCTATTCTTGGCACATGGTAGTACCCGCAATGATTAAAAATAATAATGAAAGGGATTAACAACATTTTAGAATAGTGTCTGAGAACATTCTCAGCCAAACACAGGGTATAAACTGCTAATAAGTCCAGTGAATTGGAAACAGCACATACTCAAGCATGGTCCCACTTTCTCAGCTAGAAATCTCATGTTAAATACAAGTCAGTCAGAAATGTTCTCTATGGCCAGTTACAAGCCATTGAAAAGATCAAAGATCTCTAAAAAATGGTAAATGCAAGAGTACCTCACTGAAGAACACCATAGAAGAATCACAGAGATACATTCTGTGCTCGAATACCTGTTCCTAATAGCAGCAAGAACCGTGTGCAGTCTTGATGTATTTGGCCCATATTAGTGACAGAAACCACTTAGTATGTTATAAAACAATATATCTCACAGAATTCTGTCCAATCCACTTTTAAGTGTCCTAAGTGAAAAAGCTTCCCTTGGAAGACAGCCTAATAGTGACAATTGGCAGGAAGTACACCTGGTTATTTTGCCTGCATTTATCTACTGTTTTTCTTTTCAGCCTTAGTTCAGTTGTGCCAAGATTTGTATCAGACAATTCTTTTCTGTCCCTTGCAGTTCCAGGGCGTTTTGAATGTGTTATGTTCTTCCTTTAAACATTGCTACATAAGTTTCCACATTTCGCTTGCTAATTTCCACCCCCTCCACCCAGTGTCAAGAATTTCTTGTTTCCTAATTACTCTGGCACTTTTCAGACTGTAATCCTGGTAATGAGATACCCAGGAAGGAATGCAGTACCATTAATGGGATCACACAGAGTCCTAGTGAAAAGAAGTACTATCTTCATACTCTGTGGTGAGGTGTTTCATTCAAAAATGGATGGCATTTTTTGGCTATCACTTCACATCACAGGTCAATTTCACTTGTTCACCCCACACAAATCCTTCCAATTTCTGTCTTTGTATTGGTATTTCAGCTTATTTTGCTTATGGTAACTCACACCTGCTCAGCATGGAACCGATTTTGCTATTTTCTATCTGAATCTCTCTGGGATGTTTTTTATTGCTCTCCTATCCTTGCAATGAATCCTCTCAATGAATTCACAGTGGCTTCCAAATTATTAATGTAAAGGTTAGATAGAAGACTGAACCTAAAACCTGCCAATATTCCATAAGATGCTTCCCCATATCAAAAAAAATGATACCAGTTAGTTGTCACATAATGCTCACACAGTTCATAACATGATAATGGTCCTGTCTGAAAATATTTTCCATGCTGGTTTATTTTGTATATGAAATCAAAATTTGCATATATTTCATCTACTGTCCTGTCTTCTTTCCTTTGGACTATTTCCATAGCACTACAATATTTCTCTGTGATTACTCTACATGTGTGACCTCAAGCAACCTACCGCTGTTGCTTCCAAATTAGGAGACAGGCAGGCGCATGTCTTGGAGGAGGGTAGTAGGCTCTGGGTTTGTCTCTCAGCTGGTATCGCTGCCTTCCAGGTGAGATGGTGCCAATCAAGAAGTTTTTGTTTTGTTCCAGGGAAGTTCTTTGTGTGTGGAGGCACAGTGTTGGCTGCACAGCTGTGCTTTTGGTGGCCTCATACTAGGTGAGCCTGCTGGGAGGTTGTCTGAGGACTTCTCCACTTCTGCTTCAGGTTTAAGATCACCTGCCTGATTTCAGGCTGGCGCAGAGACGATCCTCCAGCAGCCAACCATGATCTCACACGGATGAACTGGAAATAACAGAAGCATGTTTTATAACTCTATTCATACTAAATAAATATCAATCCACACAATTCAGCTCATTTTCATGCTAGAGGTGTTTTGAGAGTAAGGATCTAAGAACACTTGAGATCCTAGGAGAGGGGCATTATGCTCAGGATTTCGGGTTACACTTGTGGCTCATACACACTAATATATACTCATGCAATGCCCCTACCCTAATAATATTTGGAATTTATAAAGTTCAACAAGCTGCTTTTACTGCCAGTGTCACTACTAACAGGTATATCTGGCTGTAGAGAAATTTAATCCCTTCTGGTTACAGTACTGCATACTCATGAATAGGTACAGGAGTTTGTTAGTGTGGAAGTTTGACCCTGGGCAAAACCAAAACAAAACAACACCGCGCAGAACTTCCCAGCAGCAGCACAGCTTCCCCCCCCCCCTTTCCCCAAAAGCACCCCCCCAAAGGGGAGAAAAACAGCGAAAAAGCCGAGGGGAAGGAGAGAAATCTTAAAAGCTTCAGACTGTGAGGGGAACAGATATATATATATATTTATTTACAGAGGAGGAAAAGGGAACTTAGTACTATATGCACACTACACGAATACCGGGCAAATACAGGGAAAGAGGGTTAACTCAAATGGTACTCCATAGGTACTATATATACACCCAAGGAAAACAGATAAGGCACTGCATTACCCAAATAGTGAAGTGACCAGCCCCGAGCTGCGAACCTTCCCCCCAACCACCTGCCCGACGAGAGACTGACCCGGCCGGAGGAGAGACTGCACTGGAGAGGCTGACCCAAGGAAGCGTCCGAGGACAGTGTGTCCCAGAACTTCCTCCCTCACTCCTCTATCCCATGTGATGTGAGATAGTAGGGAATACCTATGATTTGTCAATGTATGTCACCTGACTTGTTTCCCAGGAAGGCCTAAAAAACAACAAACCTAGCCAAAGCCTAAAATTTAAAACCACCACAGTTAGGATGTATCATTCCTTCAAGTATCCTTTACTTTCTCTGTAGCATCTCTCATCTTATACTTTGCAAGCCCTTTGCATTGTCTTTGAGATTTTCTGACTCATAGAAACATATTGTATGTATTGCTCTCACCTCTTCTTTTTATGTTCTTGTAAATGTCCTGCACTGTCTCTCAAAAGCTAAGCTTGCAGTTTTAAGTAGCTTTGTCTCCTATTGTGTGGTGATCTGCAGCAGGAGTTCATTATAATTATTTCTTTTTATTTATTTATTAGTTGTTAACAACTTTATGCACAAAAAGTTGCTGTCATAACTGTTTTCCTAACTAAAACTGTGGCATTGGCACTGTATTTTGACATATAATGTTACTCTCCATTCTTCTCTTTTCACCTCTCCACTTGAGGGGGGACCTTAGATTTTATTTCCCTTACAAAAATCACTCCAGTCAGCTTCAGCTGTGCCCAACATTTCAGAATTAATAAATGCACTCTGTTTTCCTTGTCTGTTTTTAACAGATATTTATAAGCACTTCAGTTCATTGAGACATTACATATTTCCTTGTATTTCGATCTCCTTCCTTTGCATGAGACTCTTACAGTGGATACAATATGACTCCTTGTGAAAGTCAGATCTGATTTTAAGACTATCATCTCATTTCTTCCTGTGATCCAATGAAGCAAAAGCAAAGAAAATGGAGTGTTTTCAGAAAACCCAAATTTGAACCAGTTTGTTTTTTATTTATTTTCTTAAATTTAAACCTAAACAAAGCAAGCAAGGTTCTTACTCATTCATAAATATTTTGGTGACCTTTTAGACTCTTCAGTGCTGATCTACTGCTTTTCTTACCCACTCCTAATATGGGAAGGAAAGCTTGCCGTCATTAGGATTTGTCTATTTCCAGTTCTATTTTAAAACTCCTGAATATATTCCACGAAACGGAGTCATCTGTGTCTGAGTCGTTCTGGAAATTCCCTGGCATTGTTTAGGAAACCTCTCATTTTTATTGTAACACCATTAGCTGGCTATCCGGATGTGGATGATGCTACCCTTTCCTATCGGAAGCCCTATTAATTTTTTATTTTCTGAAGGGCCAACAAAAGGATTGGATATCTGTTTCATTTTTCAGTGTTTGTTTTTTAATTATTTTGGGAGATTCTATTGTCTGACAAGGTTGTCTCAATATCATTACCTTTTCAATGCCAAAATACCTATTGGAGTTACCAAGTTTCAAATGTCCTTTATGCTATATGGTAGTTTCCTTTTTTGGGGTCTATGATCTCTCATTTCTTGACTGATTACCTGTCTTAATGCTTTTTGGTCCTCATCATGCCATTTGCTTGCTTTGCCTACCTTCGTTCTTTTACAGTCTTGTAAGTCTCTGAACCAGTTTCTCAAATGAAACCAAACAACAGATACAGGTGACGCTGACATTCAAATAATTTATCTCATAAAAAAGTTAGATGTTTCACCTGTGTGAGCTGTCCTAACTTTCTCTGTTGTTAACGTGGAGAGAATGGTACTTCCAACCTGTGATAAAATCTATCCAAGTTTCTAAACAAGGTGAAGGAGTCAGTTTCTGAGGAGTTTTGCTCTGGACATGTCCAGTTCTTTCTGTTACTTTTGAGAAAGAATGGATATGACTTTATCTAGATGCCTCCTGGACACACTGCTGAATTTAGAAGAGGAAAATTTTATCCTTCCCACATTCCTTAAAACCTGAAATTCTGCAAAACCTACTGTATCAAGACACATGTACTGCCATGTATTTGAAATCAACTGGCATTTGATAAAGGTTTTGAAAAAAGGTAGAGATGCTATCAGAGCAGCACAAGCATTCAATAATTCACCTTTGGATTGGAGTTCTCAATATTTTCCTCACCCACTGCCTGTCTCCTGGAAGCAGGACATATGGCAACAAAATGGGAATGTCAAATCCAGAATAACACATTGGGTGAACCAAAGTAATATAGCAATAAACACTTTCCCTTTTTTTTTTTTTTTTTAATATACCTCAGTTACTGTAATTTGTGGTTACAATATGGTGTAGGTTTGGAGTATGTGAGGCTACAGTTCCAAAGGACTTTAGTATTTGGTAGCTGTTAGCTGTGATGTCTTTGACTCAAGCACCAGTGGTGGAATTTACCTGAGTGGGAGATGTGAGTTCCAACATTATGGAGTAGAGACGTCTTAAAACATAGATCTTCTATATCCTGAATGACTGTTTCAAAAATCTGATTATCATATGTGCACAGGTAGCACTATAAGACTTTTTTAAAACACGACCAAAAATAGTAGTTCAATTGTCTGTAGGTGCTTTTCAGAGTGTATATCTGTAACCACTTAGGAGCTGAAGCCTGCATGACTAGATTAGTCTGTGTGTCCTTCTACAGTGAATAGAAAAAAACATCCAAAATACAATTCTCTGCAGATACCACACATGTAAAGTGATATGAATCATCTTCCTAGGATACTCTCTCCACCAAACAGGGAAAAATCCAACTTCTAAATACTCAATTAGAGGGAATAAACACCATTCTATTAAAAAAAAAGAAAAAGAAAAAGAAAAAGAAAAAGAAAAAGAAAAAGAAAAAGAAAAAGAAAAAAGGAAAAGAACCTAGATGTTCAAACAGAGAATGTAGTTTTGTGCTTATTATTTCAGGTGCATACACTTTTCAAGGCTGTGAAAAGACTCCTAGAAGAAACTAGAAGAAAGTTAAGATTTTATGTATATTTCCCATGTTGCCTATTGACTGCCCTGGCAATCTTCCTTCACAGTGGTTTTATCACAAGACTCTTCCAGCACTATCTCCACCAAGCCTCTGTTCCTGACTAGGAGCAGACACCGAAGCTTTGGGCAGAACTCAAGGGAAAAGGCACATAATGCAGTCCGTGCTCCACAAGAGCAAATGGAAAGGTTAAACAGTCATTAGATAGTGAAGTAAGCCTGTTACAAAGCTTGTGAATATTTCAACAGTACCACTCTACCTAAGTGGATCCTTCATTTCAGTCCAGGTCAGCTGTCAGCAACCACAAAACACATGTAGGGAGAAACCTGCAGCGATCAGATATCACATAAGGACAGCCCCTGGGAAAGAATGTCCTCACTTGCCATGATCACAAGCCTTACTGAGGTTAGAGGCAAAAAAACCATCACTAGCAATTGGCACAAATTCTCTCTTTTTTTATCGTGTATCTCCTCTAGATCAACAGCTACTCCAAACACTGTGCTGCTGGTAGAAAAACACAGGTGCTTAAAAAAGGAGCAAGCGGTAATATACATCTGTTTGGTTGGGTCTCTTGGAAAATCTATATAAGCCACTTGGAACACACAGCCAAGCCTTGAGCAAACATTTCACTGAGGCAGCTAAGTGACACCCAGAGATGCAGTACATTGGACTGAGAAATATCCTTAACTCAGCAGCATTTGTTTATAAGTTAGGCATAATGTATGATGCAGCTTCTGAGCTGTGTGATTTATCCAAACATCTAAAAGAGAGACATAACATTGCCAGAAGCTTATTCTGGGGTGTCAAAGCAGATTCAGGTTTTTGCATCAATGGCTGACAATCCTGGCTCTTCTGCTGAAGAGGCTGTCAGTGCTTTTCAGAACATGTTCTTAAAAAAAAATAAATCTCTACACTAGGGGGAATGTCTTAAAAGCAGTTATGGAGAATTTTCGTGGAGTCTTGAAAATAACATACATTGCGAAATGCTGTTCACAAGAGCTTGAAAATTAGCACTGCTCTGTACAGTGTTTCTTGGGAAAATCACGCCATGTGATTACATACCTCCTGATAGGAGGTGTCAGCTTCTGTGTTACAGCCAAATTCTAACCCAGGTAATTACCTTCTGCTTATCTAAATTCCCCTCACAATTTCAGCTGAATAAGATCTATTGTTTTGCTTCACACCCGAAAATGCTGAGAAGTGCAGTTAGTGTACTTGTAACCAGAGGTGGTTGCGTTTTGGTCATTTTTTAATGTGAAAATTTTCATTTTCAGGGAATATTGGACAAATTATTACTGTATAGAAACTGGATGTAGGATTTTTTCTAATGTTGGAAATAGGAGAACTTGTAGCTTAAGGAAGTTGCTACAAAGTAAAGAGCCTAAAAGACTTGATGACTCTCAAGGAAGGAAGAATTACATATGCATATATACACACATATAATAATTCATATATGAGATATAATTATCCTATATATTCTGTATTCTATATGCATTCAGAACATAATCAAACTGATTCTTTTATAAAGTCTTTTGTCTGAAGCAAATTAAAAAGAAAGAAACATCTCTGGTTTTTTTCACTCTCAAAATTTACAGTTCATGTTTGCAAAGTTTGCAAAGCCTTTAAGAGTCTTCTGCTGCTATACAATTGGCTAAGTCAGAGACAGATGAAACTGGTAAGACCTATGTTTTACTAGCAGTCATGTCAATTAAATCTTATATATTGCTGGGCTTAATCTAGAATTTTCTAACCTCAACAGGCATTTATTTTTATTAGCAAGAATGCCAAGGCTACTTTAGTTGTTTGTGTTGCCCTCCACTTTTTTTTTTTTCCCCTAAGAAAATACATTTTGCAGCAGTTTAATTTGTGGTAGTGACTTAAAGCAAGCACATGTAAGTACAAATCCTTCAGATAAATG
>VWZG01006036.1:141674-172690 GCA_013396735.1 Grallaria varia | reverse complement strand
AAGAAAGAAAGAAAGAAAGAAAGAAAGAAAGAAAGAAAGCAATGGAATCTGATAGAAAATAGTCAGTCCAGTCTTCTGACATCTGGCAACAAATTCTCATTTATATATACCTTTGCGCTTCATCCCCATTCTTACAAAATCAGAGTTTGTTTTTCTATTCAAGTTCAGAAAGACCAGCGGTTATCAGATAAAAAAGATGTAGGGGAAAAAGGGCCATCAACCATGAAAAGAAAAATACTTATGGAAAAAGACAGACCTTAGAATGCAAAAATAGCCTTTATTTTGGCATTTCAGAGCTCAACTTCCATTTTTGCCATTGCTTTCACATAATTTTGAACTACTGCATGTGTTTTACGGAACCAATTCTTTTTAAGACATAAAACCATCCTACATTTTTCTTGAAGGAAAGTAGCCACACAAAGTTTTGGAAACTGAAGTAATTATCTAACATTTACCTGAATACACTTGACACAATAGGAGAAGACCTCAGAATTACGAGCTTAACCTGTAAAACACCTGCTTCAAAGTTCAAAACTCATGAACCTTTCTCCTTACATAAGTTGTGGACACCACTGTTCTGGGACAGAATTTATGTTATGTAAACTTCATTTAGCATAACTACATTACCCAAATCAAATTAAGTCAAATCTCTAAAGAGAAATTTAAAACTTGACACATATTCCTCACTTGACTTTGTTACACAGTTGAGTTTGTTAGTAATTAAATACTGACAGGAACAACACATTTAAATGCAAAGAACCAGAGTGTAAGTAGATACCAAATATGCAAAAATAGGCAAACAGAGGAAAAACAAGTATTTAGGTATATTTAAAGACACTATTTTATAAAGAAATGAGATAATATATGAAGGCCATTGCTCCAGAGTTTAATAAACCTGCAATATTATTTTGTGATCTTGTGACACTGCACAATCCCTCCCATTTCTTCCCAGAAAAGCCCACTGCAAGTGGTAGGTTTGGTTTTCTGTTTTCACATTCCTGAGACACCGTAACAGCACAGCCATTGAATGGAAGTTCTTATTCACTTGTAGCCTATTCTTAAAGGCCTATGCAGAAGAGATAAATCCCAACAACTTTCCAAAATATATACCTGCTGAGGCTGTTCACCTACTCAGATTTTTCCAGTATCATAGAATCATAGACTGGTTTGAGTTAGAAGAGAACTTAAACACCATCTATTTCCAATTCCCCTGCCATGAGAGCTGGGAACTTTCTACTAAACTGGTTGCTCACTGGTCCCTCCAGACTGGCCTTGAACATTTCCAGGGATGGCACATCGGCCACTTCTCTGGGCTACCTGTTCCAGTGCCTCACCACCATCATGGTAAAGAATTTCTTCCTAATATCTAATCTAATACTACCCTCTTTCAGACTAAAGCAATTATTCCTTGTACTATAACTACATGCCCTTGCACACAGTCCCTCTCCAACTCTTTGTTGTCTGCCTTTAGGTACTGAAAGGTCACAGTTAGGTCACTCCAGGCTGAATAACCCAAATGCTCTCAGTCTTTCCTCATAGGAAGGGTACTCCATCCCTTTGATCATCTTCATGACCCTCCTCTGTACTCATTACAACAGGTCAATGTCCTTCCTGTGCTGAGGACCCCAGAGCTGGATGCATTGATCCAGGTGGGCTCTCATAAAAGCAAAGGGGCAGAATTACATCTCTTGCCCTGCTAGTCACACTTGTTTTGATGCAGGCCAGGATACAATCAGCTCTCTGTGCTGTAAGAGCATTATAGAAACTCTTCTGTGCTTTCTCTGCTCCACATTCTAAATTTTGACAGAGCAATGGTTTTCTTCAAAACCTTTAAAAATAACAAAAATAACCCTGCCCACTGGTCCCCATGTTCCTAACTGGCCATTGGTTATGTTCCAGACCCTGGCCTTTCCTTCACAAACCTGACTATGTGCAAAGAGACAAACTTGATACTACTACTAGACCAAGTCAGGCAAATAATCTACATTCAGTTCACAAGCTGTAACATATTTCTCTACCTAAGGATAAATTAATTTAAAATTGTGAGATGCTGATAATACCCATTGTTTATTTTCAAAAAAAAAACCCACCCCAAAACAAATAAAGACGTTGTGTGAACGAACCATTGCTGACCAGTGCTTCTTATACCGCTCAAATGCCACCCCAGGACAGAAAACAAAACTGGACCACAGGTAAAGAATTTTATGCATAATATGCACTCTGCCGAGACATACTGCAGAGTTCTTAAGGTTGGTCCTGTGAGCGTTCTCATTCCCACACCCTCTATAAGGTCAAAGTGGTTTTGCACAATTCTTAATGACAGTTTCTTAACCAAAGCAACCTCCTTTGTAACTCTGACTGATGGGTGGGTTGTGATTTAGTAGTTATGGGTTTCATCAGCACCTGAATCAAACACTGTTTGTTGTTTATAGTTGCCTTTCTGTTAAATGGAAAATTATACTCTCCCAAAAAGACTAAGTTACTGTCTTTATTTCAACATGGTACTGACTGACATATGCCAATTTACTTGTCACCATATTCAACATGCCGGTATTAACATTTTCCTTACTGATTTAGATTTTTTTTCTTACAAATCCAGTTTTAATAGCAGCTCCTTAGGACTATGAACATGTTTTTGCTACATGATAGGATGAAAAAAATAAAAGAAAATCTGTATTTATTCATTATCATATGTATAATTCACTCTGGGTAAACTGGAAAATGCTTTCAAGAGGCAACTAACATGAAAAGCATATTTGATAAACATGAATCCTTTTTATAATTTATATTCTGTTTTTCCAGGTTTCTGCCATATGTTCTGACTTATATCAGAATTTGTTAAGATTTAAATATAAATAATTTTTTTTAAACTAATCATACAAAACTTTACCAAGTGAGAGTCTTGAAAAGACAAAAAGGCATTTAAATACATAAATGAAAATTTTCAGAATTTTAGCTGTAAGCACAGAGAGTGTGTATATACCTTATTTCTGAGTTTCAAAAGTGGAAAACAGAGGATTCATGTGCACTCATCTATTAAGCTTTCTAATCTGTCATCCACAGACTCAGTGCATCTGATTCAGCAACTAGTCAAACTTCTAGCTTCCAACTAAGAACAACAGAAATTTAGAAGCCTCAATTTATTTATTTATTTTTAAAATATGGAGCAATACACAACAATTTTTAAAGCCATGACAAAAATAAAAGCAAAAAGCATAAACACATGCATGCTATCTTTCTTGTAAGTGCTTCATAATTTGTGGAAACTGAAATCTTGATATTAGATTCATATTGCGGAAGAGAATGAACACTTTCTTAGGTTAACAGTCTTTAGGGGCAGCAAAAAGAAACACACTCAGATGCCTGGGCTTTACTTCAGGTTAGTGTAACATTTGGAATCAGCCACTGTCCAAACCCCAGGATTGGCTGCTTGATGTAACCTCACGCCCAGCACTGCACAGGCAGCCAATCCCCATGCAAAATATGAGCAAGGTCATAGTAGTGTAACACACTCCTATAACTCTGAGATTATAAAAGACATTAAAATTCTGATGCCCCATTCATAAGGAAAAGATTGTAACGAGAGCAGAGAATGGCACAACATTAATTCATTGTGTGACAAAGAATATAATGAGAATGGGAAATAGTACAAACATAACTCATTCTTGTTACAGCTTTAAGATTGTAATGTCATGGTTCATATCACATACTTACGAAGAAAGGTATGGTAGAAGAAGAGTTGCAATATTAAACATAGCTAATCTGAATGCAGTACACATTACTATAAATGCAATATAATTTAAAAAAATGAAACATTACATTGAAATAGTTTGTTAAAAGTGTTATAATTTCTCTGTACACTTTTGTTAACAATTTATTAATACTGTTGATATGAAGGTTCGCACTGTGTGTGTGCATTTATTAACAGAGCTGTCCACAAAACCTTTTTACTCTTGTGTATCTTTAGAAATCAATTACAATTAAAAACAAAAATATTGAGGACAGTATCTGTGTCTCTCATGACACATGTTACAAGTCTGCCAAGACACAGGCAGTCATGTTTAGTCATTTTGTCTGATATAGTGAAAAGAAATAAAGCCATAATACAAGTAATGCATTCACCTCCTGAAATTATTGAATTACTTTAGTTGTTGCTCGTCTAACACTCATTCAGTGATGTGCAATATCCTACCTAATGTAGTAGACTTTGTTGAAACATTTAACTGATAAGACATTAAAAAAACCTTTGACCAGACATCTGAGAGTTTGACAAAGCCCAAAGCAACTTGTGTGATTCCTTAAGCTCTCTGCAAGATCATGAAATCAATGCATTTTATTTTGTGTTTAAAAGCAAAACGTCACCTTTGTGGTTACTTCAGGTAAATAAAAAAAAATTTATAAGTTATCAAAGACACTCCAAGTGTACTAAAATTTGGGGAATGTTGCTCAGCTCAAGCAGGCTGACCTATAACCAGTTGCCTAGGACTGTGTCCAGACAGCTTTTGAATGCCTCCAAAGATTGAGATTCTGCAAGTTCTCTGGGCAACTTGTTTCAGTTCTCAGTCACTCTCACAGTAAAAAAGTGTGTCCTGATGTTCAAACAGAACCTTCTGTGTTTCAATGTGTGCCCGTCGTCTCTTGTCCTATGACACCACTGAAAAGAGGCTGGCTGTCGTCCTTGCACCCACCCTTCAGGTATATATATACATTGGTAAGATTCCCTCCCTGTTTTCTTCAGGCCAAACAGCTCCAGGTCTCTCAGCGCTTCCTCATGGGAGATGCTCCAGTCCCTTCCTCATCTTCATGGCCCTTCTCTGAACTCTCTCCGCTAACTCTGTATCTCTAAACACAGTACAACAGATGTGACCTTGCCAGTCTTGAGTAGAAGTTACCAGTACCAATTAGAGAAAAGATAAGAAATAATTTACTCTTGAATTTGAAAAAAAAAATTTCAAAAATATTTACCCTTGAATTAGGTGATCTACCATTTTTCAGCTAAAAAGGATAAGACCTTGAACTAGATAAACTACCATATGAAGTTCAACAAGGGGAAATGCTGGATTCTGCACCTGGGAGGGGTCAACCTTGAGTGTACGTACAGCCTGGGGAGTGAGATGCTGGAAGGCAGTGCCAAGGAAAGGGACCTGGGGGGTCCTGGTCTCTGGCAAGTTGAATCTGAGTCAGCAGTGCCCTGGCAGCCAGGAGGGCCAACTGTGTCCTGGGGGGCATCAGG
Source organism: Grallaria varia (assembly GCA_013396735.1). NCBI lineage: Eukaryota > Metazoa > Chordata > Aves > Passeriformes > Formicariidae > Grallaria > Grallaria varia. The sequence goes on along the minus strand of VWZG01006036.1, from coordinate 167,457 downwards.
CAAAGCATCACCAGCCAGTCAAGGGAAGGGTTTGTCCTGCTCTGCTCTGCACTGGAGTGGCCTCATCTGGAATATTGTGCGCAGTTTGGGACACTGCAATGTAAGAAAGATATTAAGCTCTTAGAGAGTGTCCAAAGGAGGGCAACGAAGATGGTGAAGGGCCTTGAGGGGAAGCCGTATGAGGAGTGGCTGAGGAAACCTGGTCTGTTCAGCTGGAATAGAGGAGACTGAGGAGAGACCTTATACTAGTCTACAACATCCTTGTGAGGCAGGCACTGCTCTTTTCTCTCTGGTGCCCAGTGGCAGGACCCGAGGGAACCGCCTGAAGTTGTGTCAGGGGAGGTTTAGGTTGGATAATAGAAAAAGATAATAAAAGGGTGTGGTTGGGCACTGGAAGAGGGAAGTGGTGACAGCACCAAGCCTGACAGGGTTCTAGAAGCATTTGGATGATACTCTTGTGGCTGATCCTGTGCAGGGCTAAGGTTTGGACTCAATGGTCCTTGTGTTTCCCTTCTAACTCAGCATATTATGTGATTCTGTGATTCTGTGAACTAGATCAGGGACAGTATGATCCCTTACAATATTACTGGCAAACTCAGAGAGATTTATTGAAATAAAATAATTAAAACCTCATTTCTTTTTCTCTCATCTAAAATGAAAGCTATTAACAAAATTGTAAGATTGTATCATATAGATTAAACTTGATCTATTAATTTCTTTAAAAGACAATAGTTTCTTGAGAATCATAGCTCTATTTGCAATAACTTGGTTAAAAAAAAGGAAATGCTTTTATGTGATTACTACTTTTTCTAATCTAGATAGATTTATTTTATTCCGTATTAATATAAATAAGCACATTTCAAAAAGCGGCAAATGTGTTTTTATATGTGTTATTTTAGTATCCACATTACTTCCAGGTGCATTGTCAAAATGAGATAGGTATAAAGACCATGAGCAGAGGAAAAAATGTGATTGTGTGAGGGATGTTATGACAGTTCTATATGCATAATACATGCATCCCAGGAGGCAATCCTGCATCTGTTACATATATTTATGTATTTTTACTTGTACTTTTGGATATATTTAAGATTGATGGTGATAGATTCGATCCCCTTAAAGACAATAAAAGGAAAACATGCAACAAGGGTACGATTTTGTTAGTGAGTAAAGTGTGAAAAGGATGTGAAAGTTGTGCACCTGGCAAATTCTGTGAAGGTTAAGGATTTTCTGTTCTCAACACTTAGTAGCCTTTCTGCAGTGGTTTTCAAAATACTTTCAAAACAAAACTCTAATAGATTTGATCTATGTGCAGCTAAAGTATGTTTCTGTTCATTATAATGACTGAAAGAGGGTAAGAAAACAATTGCTAGATGTTAAAGACTAACACAGGAATGATGAAGACATTTTGTGAGAGAAAAGAAAAATCCTGAAGTCTCAGGGAATGAAGAAAGTGATGATAAATGAAGACAACAGCACAAGGGTAAAAAGACAGAAAAGATAAAATGGCTAAAGAGACAGACAGTTTTATACGACTGTTTGAAGAAACAACACTGTGTGTTGCACTGTAATGACATTTCCTGACCACTGAATTTCCTATGAAGAGATAAATGAGCCTTTTACTAGCTTCCATTAGACAGCAGGTATTTTTTTTAGTTTTTGTTATATAGGAGATTTGAAAAGCACCTTCTTCTGAAAATTCCTAGATACGTTTGGAGGACAAAGGATAATATTTTTGCAGTTTAATTTTGACTCTTTGAAGCAGTGAGTTTTGTACCGCTTTCTTTGAGCATTAGAAGACCATCTACAGAAAGAAACAATCAGAAAGTTGTGCCTCAAGGCAAAAACCAGAGAGAAGCTTCAACATTCAGATGTATGTAGTTCTACAGTTGTCTCATATGGTTTTATTAAGTTTCTTTGAAGACATATCAGTCACTTTCAGAGATAGGCTGTTACATGAGATGAACTACTCATCTTGCCTGGTATTTCAATTATTATATGTATAGTTTAAAAAATCCCAAGCCCAAAACTTTAAAGGTGGGGAATGGAGGAAACCATAAAAGTGAAAATATAAATTTGACAATATCTTCTTTCAAATGTAGTTTTTTGAAGCCATTTTCATTTACCTGAAGAGGAGAAGAAATAGAAATTGTTTACAGAATTTAAGATATTCCATAAAAGTTAGTAAAGAAGTTATTGCCACTGTCTTGGTGATAAAAGCATATTTTTATATACTATCAATAAAAAAAAACCCTAACAAATCCTATTTCCCTCAGCTGGAAGCAGTCAAACAGTTCTTGTCAACTTCACCAAAATCTCGTCTGATGATTAAAATTATTGGAGAGAAGCCTGTGCCTGAATTAAGGTGCAAATGAGACCACAGGCTGAAGTCAATAGTAAGAGTTTTATTTAACAGTAAATGAGGGGTTCAGGGAGGAGGTACCTGGACAAAAGTCTTTTAGTTATCTTAACAATGTTTAAGCCATTAATAATTTCAGTCTCTGAGAACTCTGTTAACTAAATATTTTTTAAAAAAATATTTATGTTAAAATACAACTGATCAATCATGTTACACTGAATTGAAAAATCAATTTTTTACATAGTGTATAGATATCATGTTGTGTTTATTGAGCTTGAGATGCTTCAGAGGTGGACCTGTGTGAACCTCATGAGTTCAATAAGGCTAAGTGCAAGATCCTGCGCCTGGATCAGGGCAATGTCCAGTATCAATACAGGCTGGGCAATAAAGGTATTGAAAGTAGCCCTGAAGACAAGCGCGTGGGGTACTGGTAGGTGAAAAGCTGGATGTGAGTCCAAAAAGCCAACAATATTCCTGGGCTGGATCAAAAGAAGTGTGTCTAGAGGGTTGAGAGATGTTATCCTGCCTCTCTGCTCTGTTCTCATGAGACTTTACCTGGAGCAGTGCACCCAGCTCTGGTGTCTCCAACATAACGAGCACATAGACTCGGTCCAGAGAATGGTCAAAGAAAAGATAGTAGGGATGGAGCTCCTCTTCTGTGAAGTCAGACTGAGAGAGCTGGCGTTGTTCAGCCTGGAGTAGAGAAAGCCCCTGAGAGACCTTATTGCAATCTTCCAATACATAAAGGGGGCCTATAAGAAATATAGGGACAAACATTTTAGTTGTTGCAATAGGGCACGGGACAATGGTTTTAAACTAAAAGAGGGTCAATTTATCTTAATGAAGAATAATCTTTTTCTTGATGAAAATGGTGAAACGCTGGAAAAGGTTGACCAGAGACGTTGTAGATGTTCCATCCCTGGAGATATTCAAGATCAGGCTGGATGGGACTCTGAGAAACCTGATGAAGTTGAAGGTACTCCTGTTCATTGCAGGAAGAGTGTACTAGATGACTTTTAAAGGCCTTCTGCAACCCAAATAATTACATGATTCTCAATTTAAATTTACAGTACCAATATACCCTTAGTTTCTTATTTTTCAGAAACCAGATATAAACATAATTTATATAAAAGTAACATACAATATCGCAAATAAGAAAATGTTTAGAATGAGAACAATCAAAATACCAACATTAGATAGCCAAAAGTCATTAGATGCATCTGTGGTCATAGACTAGTATGCCATTTTGAGTTGATAGACATTTACTTACACTTTTTGAAAGCTGCAGGTCCTAGGTACTGACATAGATCTAGCTTAATATCATTTTATAGTTAGTAAGGAATTTGTGTCAATCCTTATTTTACTGAAACAAGTAAATTCACAAATATTTCTGGTGAAAAGTTGCAGGGGAGGGTGGAAAGAGAGAATAACATTTTTACATGTGCCTACTAACAAAATTTCTCTCCCTTCTCTTTCTTTCCCTCCCTTATAAAATCAGTCCTACTAGGAGGTTCAGGTATGTTTCTGCAGAAGCCCTAAAAAGCCAGATACCCTTACCCAAAGTATTTTCATTGCAATAGCAGTTTAGGTCACCTGATGGTGACTGAATGGAATACTAGAGCTTTGTAACTTTATAGGTTTTCTGTGTGGGTGTTTTTGTGGGGTTTGTGTTTTGTTTCTTTTTTTTGCTTTGGGTATACTCCAAATGAATCATATTTTCTGAAGGTCTCACCTATTTCGTTGTAAGTGAGGGGAAAGACTATTTTTCTCATTACAGTAGCTCTATAAGCAAATGAAAATTACTTTTTTAAATTTTCAAACTTTTATTTTTCCTACACTTTTACTAAATACTAAATTACTAAAAATGTATAAGCCCATAAACTATGGCACTCTATTCCACAGCTCAAGAGGCATCAAGCCATCCACTTCATTATTCAAGAGTATGCCCCAAGTTTCAACATGTGATGATTTACAGTCACTCTTTGTATATGCTCAGCTGTAAGAAGATATAAGCCTCTCTACAGTGGAGTAAACTTAGGATACAGATCTCAAATTTGAAAGACTAAGGTTAAGAATACAGTTTGCTTATTTTAGTGGTTGCATGGCTTCTAAACCTAATCAAGAACAGGGTTGCTACTTCTGATATAGTTCAAGCCACAGATGAGAAACATAATTCTAGTACTCAGAATAATTTTATCTTTATTATGGCCAAGGGTGTCAATTATGTTGGCTACTTATGAAGAAAGACACCTATTCTTTAGAAAATGGATTAACATTGCAGCTGATTAGTAATCAGTGCAATGTTCAGGAGACAGCAAACAGAAATAAATTACTGTGGATTCCTGGGTTGAAATCTACTAGTGCCTCAGGGGTGAAAGGCTGTCTGAAGGAAAAGCTGAACACTGATGACAAGTTCTAGTAAGAAGAAAGAGAGCAAGAGAGAAGGGAAGACGGGAAGGAGAATGAAAAAAAGGAGGGAGGAAGAGAGAGTGGGAGAAAAAGGAAGAACTTTCCCATCTGTTCCTTTTAAATTTTTCCCAAGACATTGACTCTGTTTCAACAAATGCTACTTTTTAATTAAAGGGTCATGCATCACTTCTAGACTCTCATGTTCATATTTGTATCATCAAGTGATCAGAATACTTTAAGGGGAAAGTAAAGAATTATTCCCCACCCTCAGTGTCCATAGCAAGATGAGAACTATAGCATACTACAAGCAGGAATAGGAGACCAGGGCATTGTGGTATGCCATGGGTAGTCAAAAGATGATCCATGGGATTTTACTTTCTGTTTCCTTACGCAAAAAATCCTGACATGGACTAGCTAACTCAAAATTATAACATTGTCCAACCTCGAGCTAAGAATATGCTTTATTTACCAGGCTATGCAGTATTGTGGTGATACTCTTGTTCTCTTGCAGAAGCTGTAGAGTTTTCTTTGCATTCCACTGTTGAGAGAGAGAATTAACCTAGAGGAACAGAGATGTCTCCTATGGAACAAGGCAGACAAGGCTGATATCTTCCATCTGGTCCAGAAATGCCCTAACTACTGGGTATATCTATCCAAATGGAAACCTGAGGTTTTTTTAGTTAAAACTAGGTTACCATCAGCAATAGGTGTTCAAGAAGTCTGAAAGAGGGGGCATCAGTCTAATCTAGTAAGTAGGCACTCAATCACTTCTTATACTATTTATTTTATCTCATAACTATTTCATACAGAAATAGTCTTTGGATCTTTAACCACTACTCTTGATTCCCTGCTGTACACCAATGAAACCTATTTTCTTAGGAGCTTGGCATTATCCTCCTTGTAAGTCTATTTTTAAGCTGCCTTGTAGTTTACCTGCATTGTGTGAGAAGCCTAAATGCTGAATGTCTGGTCCCAGGGATCTGAAGGGAGCTTTTCCATGCTAAGTAGTGCACTGAGCCCTAAGTGAAATGGACAGGTTTTCAGAGGTGAACTGTCACCACAGCAAAGGAGGTTCTGTTTGTTTGGTGTTTATAATTTGTGTGATCTGTTTCTTTACATCTGACTTGCAAATATTGGCCAGAGTTTGTAGAATACAAAGACTGCCTTGAAAGTGGCTAGCACTGCTGTAGTTAGGAAAATACAAAGCGCTGCAGTATTCTCTGAGCAGTTACTGAGTGAAGAGTCAGTCTGGCTAATACAAGCCCCAGAATCAGACATCTTCTAAAAATCCATTACTATAGTATTCCCCTTAGAACAGTAGTTAGTTTCATCAATTCGCAGCTTTATGACCTAGCCAATTAATATGAGTGATATCCTGACTTCTGCTCATAAAAACAATCTCTCTCTAATGCTGGTATAATTTGGAGATATAATACTCAAAGAACTAACTTTGCGAACATTGAGGATGATACTCTAGAAGAGCTCATATACTGTTATGCAAAACCTGGATCACCAGAGACATGAATGCTCTTTTTCAAGACATACTCTGAATAGCACATTCCAAAAATACATAAGAAACACCTAAAGTACATGCAGGAATCAGCATCTGGTAAAACATTTGATAAATTATTCTCCTCAAACTCACTAAGAAAGTAATACAGAGATCTTCAGTTTCTCTAGAGGTTGCCGCAATTTTTGCCCATAGTCTGTTACAGAGGAGCAAATTCATTCCAAAGGCAGATACATTCACTTCAGCGAGAGTCGCATCTATTTACTCCAGAAGTGAATATGACACTGGATGAATCAAATCAAGAGAGGTATAAAGTTGTATTTAATTCAATTGAGGCCATAAATATAATAGTCACAGAACTTTTAGGATATGTAATAATTATATTGTCATTGTTTTTCATAGTTTCCAATTATATTGTGAGGGATCTCATAGTGGGACAGAGATCAAAGCTATTAGACTATCAGTACCAATCAGCATCACTGATTCCTTCTGTTTACTTGACCTCTAAAGTAAGATTTCCTTTGAAAAAGCTGAAATTCTCACGTCATTAGGCTGATGGAGTGCTTTTAGTTTTGTTGAATTTCCTCAAAGTATTTATTTGATATAACATAAGTAAGGACAATCACCACCTGGAGTGATTTTTTTCTTTCTTTTTCCTTTCTTTCTTTCTTTTTTTTTTTTTTTGAAAGTTTCCATTTGATTAAAAGTCAGTGTATTTCTTTGAGGTGAGATGTTTGTTATTTTTGATTTGGGAGATACTACCGACATTAACATTAGAACATAACTTGCAAGAGAGAAATAAATATGATGAAGAAAGAGGAAACACTCATCTGCTTCTTTAAAATGTAATATGTGTACCATTGCGCCATGGAAAGTCATTTTAAGGAAAAAAATGAAAAATGTCAGATATTTTTCTCAATATGATTATTTTAAACTTGTCACATATAGGTATACAGATATATTTATATTTGTCCGTGGGTAACTTCACCAAAAGTAGCCTGGTAACGTATACTCCTAGACATTATTTGGACTGTCTTCACCCTAGCACCTCTAATAGTTTTAACACTGATTATCCCGTCTCATTCTTTAGTGGAGCTTCTGCCTCCCAGTCAGTCTCCCAGCTGGTGACAGGCAGGATTCAGGGATACTGCATACTTAGCCTTGGTAGTTCACTTAAACTCCTGAAGTTTGGGGAGATGGCTAGCACCTTCAGCTGTTTGTATTAACAGACATTTGCATTAATCTGATCATGAAGTAAAATATCCAGTTTGAGAGGTGTTACAGCCTAGAAAAATAGCCATTACATTTCAGACTGGTATTACACCCTTGGTCGTAAGGTCAGCCACTGAGACTGTAGAAGAAACATATTTTAATGACTGCCTCCTGCAGACTCAGGATCAGACTAGGAAACCTCTGGATCCTATGTGTAGGGATCAAGTTATCTTCAGAATCTATCCTTCATTTAGGGGCACTTTTTGAGACAAATTAATCCTGGACAATGTAACCCAAAGCCTTCTGAAATTCAATTACTATGTGGTATGTGTTCTGTAAAGCAGTATTCCCATCTGTGTCATGACTAGAGAACCAATTTCTTCATTACTATTACTCAACAAATATGTTTGAAAAGGCAGCTTAGATATAATTACCATAATGACATGATTCCAAGTTCATCTTTTAGCTGTTTGTGGGTCATAATTTTAGACAGAAATTTGCTGGAGTTAAAACTCACAATTAATGAAGTGGTTTGGTTTGTGTAGATTTTTTTTTTTTCCCAGAAAAATCTGAACAGATACCTGGCTGAAAAAAATCCCAAGCTTCCTCACATTAAAGTAAATTACAATATAGAAGATAATTTAAATAATTTTACATTCTTTTAACAACTTTTCCAGTTAGTTCTGCCACTTTTTAGCTTTATATTTGGGTTTATTGTTCTAGATCGCCTTATCTAGGGTACTTCCTTGATGTAAAATTAGTCATTCTCATTTCTGTGAAATTTTTTACATTGCAAAATTAAAGAATCAGGATATTAGAAATAAGTCACCAACATGTCTTAGCTTTCCTAACTGTATATGGAGTAGATTTACTTGAGTTTATATAGCATAAATAGGTAACTGAAGGGTCAGTCTATCTGAAAATATCTGGACACATTAGAGGTCAAAACATAGGAGAGAAAATTAATTTCAAAAATGAGGCTATGTAAGTATGAGCTTCATCAAAATCAACCCCCCACCCCATATAATAAATATCCCACAGAAGAAAAACTTCTGGAGCTATCAGCAAATGAGTTCATGTACACTTCATTTTCTACCTATACCTCTCTGTACTAAGTTCTATCCTTCCTCTGTTTTAGGGAATACCACACTCAAGGTATCCAAACATCTTTGTAATATTGCCAGGGGAGAAAGTGGATTCTGATTCACAATTTCGGAAACAGAACTAGCAGGAAACAAAATATATAAGAATTCCAGGAAGGCTTTTTTGTTTGCTTTGCAGGCTTGTTTGAAAAATGGAAATCTGTGAGCAAATAAGGTTATCATGGTCTGAATAGTTCTTGTAGTCAGTCACACCACCTTGCAGTTTCTCACACAGCTGCATATTAATTACATGCACACACAAATAGTGGTCTTATTCCTTCATTTTGTAATACGCATCGGACGTGCACGGATAGGGGAGAGCTCAATTCTTGCAGGCAAAGTGTGTGACAGATTTTCTTTCCTTCTTGGTGAGATTCTTTTCACAGGAATGGATGTAGAGTTTAGAGGGGTTACATAAGTACAGATCTGTACATTGACATCTTAAAAAGTTAGCACTTTGGGCCTGTATTTTTTTTTCTTATGTTCAGAGGAAGCTACATCTTCTTGCTTGCCTCTGCCCTACCATCTCATGTAATTTTCAGACCTATCTGATCTGGTCCACATGGGAATCACCAGAGACATCACAGCAGCTTCCCAGCCTCTTGGGAATCTGCTTGCTTCTTTTTCTTATGCTAGTTCACTTTGTCCTCTAAGTAAGAATTCAAATGTCAATCATTTTTTGTTCAATTTCATGGGGTAGAATCACAAAAATGGCAACCAATCCAATTGCAAATTACTTGATGAATCTTCTTTGAAGAGTTGCCAATAATGCTAATCATCAAATGGTTGAATTCAGCTCTGTAGAAATGCATTTGTGAAGAACAGCAATCTCTGTGACTTTGACAAAGGAACTGCTGACTTGCCTCACTGTTTGTCTTTTGATGTGAAAGAGCAAATCGATTTATAGAGCTTTTGCTTGCAGATGTAGGATATGATTAGTATGCAGAAAGACCTTTCTACAGTGTCATTTGTTTATTTAGCTGTCTCTGCACTCAACCCTGATTGTGTATACTTAATTAATGTATACAAAGCTAAAAGAAATAAAACTCTGGAACCATGATCATAGAATACTGTACTACATGTCATTCGTCACAGTGAAAATGCTATTTATAATTTATTGGCTACAAGGAAGGGAAATGTACATATTTAAAAAAACTGTTTCAAAAAGTCCTTATGTTTGCCAAAAGCAGCCAGTTATATTTACACCAAAAAAGTGTCAATGAAAGCTGTTCGATTTAAATAGGAGGTTCTTTTTTCCCAGAGTTTAAATTTTTATTCCAAACTGTTGTGGAGTCTTTATAAAAAAGTAGCTCTGATGCCTTCCTGAGGTCAAAGTACTCTGTAAAACATCTTAAGAGACCTGAATCATCCCGTCCTTCAAGGCCTTTCGGTTATGTTCCGTGGAAATTTTAGCTGAGAAAGAGTTTAAAGAGGAAAGCAGAGACACTAGAGACCTTCATGTCAATAATGAATGATCAATAGAAGTCACACACTAGAAAATTGACATTCAGTCAGCAATTCTGTGTTATTCATGCACATTTTATGTTGTCTATTCAGGTTTGTTGTGGGGAAAGCAGACACAGAAAGGTAGAAAAAGTTAGAAATCATCAGAATACCAAATAATGGAATCCAGAGTGACATCTAGTGACATGCTGTGTAAGAAGCATGAACATTCAGTTACTGAAATACACTGATTTTAATAGTTATAGGCAGATTTCTGGAGAAGTTACTGTAAAAGACGCTACAGAATTTTCTTAGAAAATGGATTCCGTAAGCATATGAGCCCACTCAAAATTCAAATTACTAGGGTTTGTTTTTGTTGTAAGCAGCAATTCAAGTAGAAGCAAATTACCTACAGAAACATTTTAGAACGTTATTAATAGTGATGCTATAATTAGTTTGTCATTATAGAATCACCTTATAAATAACTTCATGAACTCATCTACAAGACCTTTATCTCTTATGTTCTTCAGCCACAAACACTGACTCAAAATCAGGAGCTAAGTAATCTGTTCAGGCCCCTGTACTGCATTTTTCAAAATGGCAGAGTACTATCTTCAGGAACAAATTGCATTTGACCTTCTGTTCTAAACTTTTCCATGATGTTAACTGCGGGATTCTGGTCTCTGAAAGTGCTGTTAGGAAGGAGATCACTATTACAAAATGGAAACCTAGAATACTCTGTTCTCAACCAAATCTCCATCAAATACTGATACAGATGATAATGCCTTTAATTTCTATGGCACGAATAAACAAGAGCAATTTATGTCATTAGAAGAATGAGATTGATCTGCAAAGACTGTGGAATAATGAAATACTGCAAGGAATCATATAGGGTTCTACCTTTTAAATAGTATAAAAATACCTTTGAAAAGTTACCGGTAAATTATGTTATTGATATTATGCTTCAGTAAATAAAAAAGTGAAGAAATCATTGCATGGCACTAAAATAATTTTGTGGGTTGTAACGGATGAATGTAGAAGTTGCTTTAATCAAATTTGCTACTTTAAATTGTATCTTTGTTAATTTGTCAACTTCAAAGTGCGAGAAATGTTTGTCATTTTCATATTTTCACTAAAATCATTGCAGCACACAGACGAGGCGAAAGAAAAGATATCACATATTAGACTGATTAAGCTTCCACGTCAGTAACTTTAAATCAACAGATCAACTAATGGGAGAGAGAAAAAAAGTAAACTTAAAATATTTGGACAAAATAATTCTGTATTTGTCTCTAGGGTTATATTCTTTCGAGATAAGGAACTAGGGTAAGTTATCTTACAAGTATGCATTTATAACATAGCAGTCATATGATGATGATATCTTGGATTGGAAAATTAGCTGATTATGTAGAGACCTCTGTCACTAAATCTTTTTTTTATGTTTTGTTATGGGCTTTTGCCATTTTACCCTACATACCTGGACTTTTAAAACTTCCTTTTGGAAATAATTACCACCTCAGATGTTCACAATTACTCTTATTTGCTTGCAAATCTGGAAGATGTAAATACACCTCTAAGTCGTACTTTTTCTGTAAATGCTCAACCTTACAAATAACAAGACTTAGACACTAATTTCAAAGAAGGAAAAGTTAAGTGATAGCTCTAATTTCCCTGCGCAGAATGCCAGTCTCTTTTTTCCTTTCTCATTTTTAAAAATTAAGGTTAACTGAGAAGTTCAAAGTAATTGTTTTCTCTCCCTTCCTTATGCTCTTCTAGAGCAGTGTAGAATGTGGCATACTGGCCAGGTAAACTGAATTCAGATGTTTTATTTCACTGACATAGTAGAAAGCAGATTATGTGAACAATGAATTTTCACTTTTTGTCTTCATTCCACAGAACCTTCCATTTTGAGCTTATATCCTGTAGTTTTCTTTCTTTCATCCCTTGAAGATCTTTGTTCCCATATTCTACACACCAGTTTCTCCTTATTTCTTCTCTCTACCTTTACTTGTTTCTCCCCTTCTCACACTACAAATCCCTTCCAAATCCCTCCCAAATCCCTCTTTTATATTCTCACTATGGATTACAGTGTATCTTTAACATTAAACAAACCAATCAACCATGCAAAAAAAACTAGACAAGCACAGAACAAAACCTCAAATAATAGCCCTCAAAAGAGGGCAGCTCTTTTAATAATCTCCAATTACTTTCAGTATGATGACATCAGATCATAATAATGATCACCCTTTTTCAAAATGACTTTTTTTTTTCCCAGTAGGATCAGGAAAAATTTGTCTCCTTTCAGTCAAAAAGATAAGAATACAATTCTATCAAGAAACAAGGAAAAAATATTAATTAATTAAAAAAGTTTAGGAAACATTTTTAAGTAAGTCAAACTTCTTACGGTTTTAGCAAAAGCATTTTGATTCTATCCACACAAATGAAAACAACTGCAGTTCTAGTCTTAGTGCACAACAACTTGGTTGTGGCCTTCTTAACACATAAAATCTTTCACTTCAGACTGAGGTGGGAAAGTCATCAAACATACAGAAATACCGCAACAGGCGTTACTACTTTCCAACTGAAAGCCCTGAATTTTTAGGTGTGACACTTTACTTAAACCTTTTTTTCTTTTCTTTCCTACTTTTTTCCTTCCCAACCCTGCTCAGAAATGTCCTCCAGCCTCTTCGTTCCTTTTCTATTTCCACATTCTCCACTTCATTTCATTACCTGTGGGCAAGTCTGTTAGTTTTGTCCCTCTCAGCTGGTCTCTCCCTCTTGCTGTGACCAGTGCTCATACAAAATAAGGTATTTCTAGCACAAAACACAACTGACAAGTGCAATAAGAAATTTGAGCTCTAGTATGCATATGATAGCAGTCACAGTGACAACTGTATTGTCCCATGAAATCTGAGACCTTCAGAAGATGTTCCTTTAATTAAATAGAGTTAATTCAAATATGTCATGCCTTGCACTTTCTCTGAAGCTGCTGGAGCATTATTTTCCTAAGAATGATGACCTAATTAAATAGATTTTGGCATAGACTCACAAAATCTGCACTTATTTCATTTGCTCAGGAAAGACCTTTATAATTCTTTCATAACTGCAGGAGAAAAACTATTTCTCAATACCTCTGCAGTGCATAATGAACATGAAACGGGAAATACCAGCTCAATGCAACTTTATTGGTTTTTAGATGTTGAAAAGGTGTAGACCAAGACAAGGATTTATGAATGGATTTGGGTGCCTAATGGCCCTAGGCTTTTTTTAAAAACACAAGACAGAAGAGGGATGTTCTCAGCATGTTTGCACAACGATGTGATGGAATCACTTGTTATATTTTAATCATAGTCTTCAGATTAATGACTGGCACAAGAGTCTCTAGATTTTCTGGACTGGTTTTCTAGTTCTGATTTTGGTATCGTTACTGTTAATGTTCTCTTAATTTTCCTTATTCTCATTAATGTAGATAATCTATCTCTGATCTCAAGAGGTTTTATGTCTTGATTCATTCTTCACCCACAATGCTATAAAATTTTCAAGAAAAGCTTGATTAGCTAATCGTATGAGAGAAAGAGTATCTCCTTTTCTGACCACAATTTAACCCAAAGTAGTTGCTGCACTCCTCTCTTTACGCAGTATATGTGTGTGTGCATACATGTTAACTTTGTTATGAGAATGTCTACAAAAATAGCCTCCCACACAACTGATGTGGGGATGAGGCATGTCTGAGACTGCTGAAAAGCACTGGCAAAAAAAAATGTGGAAAATAAGCAAACAAACAAAAAACCCCAAACCTTATTGATTTGCAGTAGCAGAAGACTATTTCAAACATGCTCTAGCAACAAACTTAGTCCACCTTGCCCCTTTGATACCTTTGATTATTCTTCACTCCTTTTAACAAAGGGCCTGGGTAGCCTCTAGAACATGCCAAGGAAGAATGAATGACACTGAATGACAAAGGTTTGAAAGACTGAGAAACAAACACTCTCTCTTACTTTCTGGGAGAGATGACTGCTTTCATCCTCATCTCAAGAAAATACAGAGAAAAATGGAAAAAGGGGGAAAAAAGACAGAAAGGGGGAAAAGAATGAAAAATGAGAAAAAGGGAGAAGCAAGGGGAGAAGGGATAAAAGGCTAATAAGGAGAAAAAAAAGGAAAATAGAAGAAATAAAAGATTAATAGGGAGGTAAAGGAAGGGGGGGGGGGGGAGCAGAGGGAGGGGGAAAGAATAAGAAAAAGAAAAAGAAAACTGGGAACTGCCCTACCAGAGTTAGAGTACTCAGAATCACAAAGGGATGGAGGTGTGTTGAGAAATGACACATGCCAAAGAGCAGTGAGAGTCTGAACATGCCTATGGCTTTCTACAAGAGATCTTTGCTAAGGACTTCCTAGAATGCCTAGTGTGCCCAAACAATGTATAGTCATTTAACATGCAAAAGTTTAGAGGTTTGGTCAGATGGGGGTAAGTACCTGTAGTCAAAGTACAACATCATCCCTCTTGGGAATCAAACACCATATACTTGAGTCTTTCTTTTACCATCATTTAAACTAGCCTTTAACTTTCTATGTTCAAGCAACCTAGTCTTTCAGAAGCAGTGATTCTCCATAAGTTGAAACGAAGATGAGCTGTGAATACTCAGCAATCTACAAAATGTATTTAAATATTTATATGCCTCACTATGGGTTAAGTAGGCCATTTTGAATCATTGTCAAAATTATTAAACACTGTATAGAGACAGACAATATAACTAGAAATATCTTCCTTTTACATATACAGAGGATTAAAAAATGAAAAGAAAAACGTGCAAACACAAATATTAGGGAGCATACAGGTCAGGCTGCTAATGCCAACTAGGTTGAAATTAGAGAGGTGAGAGAGTGATGGCCACTTTACTACTCCAGTGAAAAAGATCACAGAAGGCACAAAGCACTTCTATTTCTGCTCTTCCAGATCTGCAAAGGCAGAAGATGATCCATAACCAGAGACTTGCAGGACATTTCTCTCTATTACCTTGCTTTTTGAGCTGATAATTTGGAAAATCAAATTAGAAATCTTTGGTCTAAATCTGCTATTAATACTTCACAATATCCTCTTTAACTTCAACCAACATCAATATTACAATTTAACATATTGAAGATAAATATAACTAATAAAAACCTGTAAATAAGGTCATGTTGTAAAACATTTCAAAATAAAAAGAATTATAAATCCACTGCTGCAAAAACAGTGCATGTGATTGCTAGGCTCTACTCACCTCCTGTGCCCCACGAGCACCCTGAGTGTGGTGCATTGGAAGTGGCCTTTGGGAGCTGTAATAATAACTGTACTGTGGGAACCAAGTGTGGCAGCATTTACAGCCCCTTAAGGAGTTGTGTTTGTACTCTTCCTGACACAGCTATGAAAGAGCAGTTCCTTTGGTAGAGCATCTTTAGGAAATCTTCACTTCAGGTTGTACTTTGTATAACGAAATGGAGATTCAGAGTTCTGAATAGAAAAGAAAAGAAATTAGAAAGAAGCTGGATTTGATAAAAAAGAAAAACTATACGGCTTCTCATTTTACGTCTCACATCAGGGTCACCCAAGTCCGGAAGTCTGCATGCAAGAGTTTTGGTGGTTCATTTTCTCCCAGAGGCACTTGCATCTTGGCACTGACCTTTCCTCCAACACAGGTTTGGCTCAGCCTTCTCATCCTTGACTGAAAGAGAATTGGTATCTTCTCTGGATATCCGAAGCATGTTTCTGCAAAAGCAAGACCAAGAAAAAAATACAGCAATGAGGGATAACATTAGAATAAAACACCAGAATGTATTTCAAGAAAGGAAATGTTTCAGCTTTTCTTGTCAGACAGAGCATTTCTGCCAACCAGATAAATGTTTTCTGGGAATTACCTGTCTTTGACATCTGCATGGAGAGACTGGATTAAAAAAAAGTTATTTGCCTTCTTGTATATCACTGAGAAGAACAGTTTTTAATGCAATATCTGTTGCTCTTGCTAATGGTCTGTTTCCATTTGACTATTTTATCACACAAATGGTAAAATAAAATCACATAGTACATATTTAAGAGAAAGACAACCCATATGGATTTTAAATTCTGAATGGTTTTATGTAGGAAGACTGACAGAAAAGGTTACTCTTATAGGACACTTTCAAAGGATCAGAAATCCTAGTAAAGATTTTTTCTTTTAAAGATGCCAAACACAAACCATTTTAAGACAGAGAAAACACTTAAAAAATCAGTTCAAAGTACATCGTAAATAAATAGAATTTTTTTTTTTGTCTGTCTTATACAAGTAGTTCCATTTTGGCAGTTTTAAGGAGAGATCTTATTAAAATATATCCAAAAATATCTCATGTACTCCGGCGGACGCCACTGGATATTCTAGGCCAAAAATGCAAGACAAGGATGATGACTTCAGAAAGAGAATTGTGTAGTGTAATGGTGCCCTTACTCCTTAGCCTGTATTATAATTAATTTTTACTTCTAAATGTATATAATTACATTTTAAGATGTTCCTTAGTAGAAGCCTCATGTAATTGCTATGATCCTGTTTAATAATGCCTTGAGAAACAAAACAACAGATCCAAATAAAATATTGTTCCTTAAAGTGTAAGTCAAAGGCTATCCACATGGAAGACTGAAAAATAATCAGATTTTGCATTCCATCCTTTCAACAATACAACTGCAATTTCAAATACGCTTTGTTGTTTTCTTTTAATTCACGAAAATTAATCTTATAGATGTAGATGCCAGATTTGCATTAATTAAAACTCCACTGTAGAAGCCAAGCTTAATTGCAATCAAATTTGCTTAATTATGCATGGCGAGAGATTCCCAATTGAGAAAGGTTTTAGTAAGGATTTTTGTTTTTTATACTGACAAAATAAATTGAAATTGTCATTTTTTGTGTTTTATGTAACACTTGTAAATAATTTGTGGAGCACCTTAAGTCTTCTATGTAAAGCAATGTTATTGCTTAAGTAATTATAACAATCTGCATTTTTCATTGTTAATTGTGGGTGTCAGCCTCATTAATTTTAATTTACAGCCTGTAATGAAATTAAGAAAATTTTGTGCTGATCTGCTGAAACTTGTCTTATAGAAAGTTACTTAATAAAACTGAAGTTCAAAAAAGTAAAGAATTTGTTAATCTATTGTCAAGACAAGGAAAAAACGTTCATTTTTCTCACAAGTTTTGCTTCTAATTTTAAACCACTATGTAGTAAAGTAATTTGTGTCAGAAAGTTTGAGAAAGTTCAATCTGCAAATTTTCAGTTCAAAGAGTAATTACATAGAATGTACACATAATATGTAGTTTTATTCATAACAGGTAATATGTCACTGCACTGAAAAAGATTGTTGTATATCTAGTCTATTGTTCATCTCACAGAACCAATACCTTTTTCTTTGCAAAAGCATTGGGTTTTTTTCCTGTAGATTTCTGGAAATTACATAAACTTTAATATTCCTGAAATGAAGCATGGTGACATAGCCAAAAGCCTATGCTCATGTTGTCTATGGGCCCTTAACTTAGAATTTCTTTTTAATATACTGTCTTCTGCTTTTCAAACTTCAGCCCTTCAAAATTCTGTCCTTCCCTTCCTCTGTTCTGCTGAGTTTGCATCAGCCCCAGCCATGCAAGAAAACAGAAAGATATGGCTTAATTAGTCTGCAACTTTATTAATTTAATTTATCTGGGGACTATCCAGCAGCAATTTCTCTAATATAGGTAATAAATTTTTCATTAATTATTTTCACTTGTAGGAGGGCTGCCTTTAGCTTCGTTCCCTCTGGTAGCAGGTTCTTAGGCCTCTGTGTGTGACCCACCACCATCTTTGAATTATGGATAGGAGAGACAGGTTCTCGTCTTGTCACACTACACTTTGAGAGTCCGGCTTCCAGTACCCATCTCCTTTTGAGGAGGCTTTTGCTTTTTGTGCTTTTCTAACGTTGGTTTGCCAAGGAAGCAGAGCTTCTACGGCAGTGTGAGTATCTAAGATGGATTTTACTTTCTTGGAGAGGCAGATGACAGGAGCAGTGGGCCAGACAGCCTGAGTTATATGCCCTTCACAGAATAACAAGGTCAGTTAGTTGACCTGAGCTGCACTGACCTGCTAATCTACCCACAGAGCTTTCTTTCATCTGAATGATTAACTCCCAAAACCTGCGAAGAAAAGTGATGCTAAAGAGTTAGAACTATTTTTTAGGTAGTCTGTTTTAATATTCCCCGTGCTCTTTCCTTCCCTCGTTTTTGCTGGAAATTCTCCACTGTGGATTTACTTGTCTTAATTTCTTAATTGGTGTTGAGAGACTCTTATTGTTATGATCTTGCATGAACTTGCACAGTGTTGTGGCTGATCATATGACACCATAAAATTAAATGCAAAAAATTTGGAGGAACAGAAATTGCAATGGGCAAGTTTTGGGGAAAGGCTGTTATTTTTCTTGTATACACAGATGTTTTTCAAATATCTAAGACATAATAAATGCATAACAGTATAAAAATTGCAATAAAAAAGAAAATATTTCCATGTATAATGTAAGGTAAAATATAAAATATATTAAATATGAACCATTTTTACTATATACCTGCCTTTAATAGTTTCAGTCTGAACAAGTAGACGCTAGTAGGGGACAGGAAGAAATAATAAACCCTTGACTGGGAAGATGTGAGAAGAACCACTGAGCTTTGTTCTGCTCTCTGCTATTACTTTTCCTATACATAGCTTGCTACTTGAACTAGTTAAACATGAGAAAGGAAAGCATAGTCTTGTAAAACAGGTGAGTCCCATAACATACTGCATGATCTAGCATATGCTTGACCCACCACAATAGTACAGGTGGCAGATAAAAACACTGAAGCATATAACTATTTCAATGTATAAAAGATAAAGTATTTTAAAATTTCTGAGGTGATACTTCCCTACAGAAAATAGGGGGGAGGGGGGATTATGCTCACTTTTTTTATTTTATTTTTTCATATCAGCCTGTAAATGAAACCATTTTCAATGTGCTCTTCATACAAGCTGAAAATGTATAGCAGAGACTTCCTAGGATTTGCCACAGATGATAGATGATGTCCAAAGCAGATTGTCACTCCTGCGTTTGAACTAAGTATTGGTGGTTGTAATGGATGACAGTCTTTTAGTGTGCAATAAAACTAAGAATATAATTGATCTGATGTGTTATAAAAATGTACAGAATTAAAACCAAGCAGTAATAACCTAGGCTTTTAATATCTAGCACCTAAGCAGTTTTTCCTTCTTAAATGGTTAACAACTGGTACTTATGAACCTCAGTAGTCTACTGAATTTTGACACTTGCTTCTGAGGGATATATACAGAAGCATGCCAATAGGAAGTGCGTTCCAAACTGCATGCATCACACAAGTATTTTTGCACTGATTTTTTTTAAAAAACTTTTTATATCATCTTCTGGTGAAAAATGAACTCAGAGCAAGAGTAACAGTGAAGTACAAAGTAAATTGGGTTCTTTAAAAAGCTGGACAATATTACATGTCCTAAGGATATCTGCAGTTCTATCAGATCATGAATGTCATCTGCTACTCGCCAGTGTTCTAGTGAACTGCAAGAATATAAATATAAGATTTTTCCTATAGGAAGGGTATAGCAATAAGGGTAGAAACAAAACACATTTTGTAAATGATGGGGCATGTAATATGACAAATAATATAATTTTAAATTTCAAAGCCAGTGTGGGTGCAGGGTATGAGGGCAACCAGGATGTTCACTAGCAGCTGCTGGGCTGGTTGGACTGGGTCCTCCTACAGGCACCTCCTCGGCCTTCCACTTCTGCCACTCTCCAAGTGGCAGCAGTTTTTCTTTAGGGCTCAGTCTTTAATGCTTTTTCTTCTCTGCGTCCTTACACTCTATCACTGTCCTTTCTTCATTCTCCTCCATCGCCCTCTGTTTCCCTGAGCAGGACCAGAACAGCTTCGGCTGCTCATTTCCTACACAGCCCAGCTCCATTTTGCCTTCTTGCCTGTGACAAATCGTGTCAACTCTGCATAGACAGGATGTATTTATTCTCTTACAAAACTGATAATCTCTGATCTTTTTAAGCATACCCAGATGTTTACCTAACAATTTTAGTGTTCTGCTGAGGTACACAGCAGTGGTATGCATAACAAATTACCAGGGGGTATTTCTGAAACCTTGGCGATGAGGTTTCCTTACATTTTGGCAGGTACCAGTGCGGGGAAAAAACACATTCTTTGCTAATCACAGAATTATAGAATGGTTTGGATTGGAAGAAACCTTAAAGATCGTCTCATTCCAAAACCTCTGACATGGGCAGGAACACTTTCCACTAGACAAGGTTGTTCAGGGCCCCATCCAACTTGGTCTTGAACAATTCCAGGAGTAAGGCATCCACAGTTTATCTGGGCAGCCTGTGTCAGGGGTTTTTTGTGACATTTTCATATATCCTGTATGAGCCAGCATAGCAGAGTGCCAGTTTGTCCTGGACATGTAAATGAAGTCGTCAAAAAATTTCTTGAAAGTTCAACTAGCATTTAATCATATTTACTGTTCTTTTTCTTTCTATTCTCAAGGCAGGAGGACAGTAATGACTGTGAAAAGTGAATTAGAAACCAGACCAAAAAAAAAAAAAAAANAAAAAAAAAAAAAAAAAAAAAAAAAAAAAAAAAAAAAAAAAAAAAAAAAAAAACACAAACCAAACCATGAACAGAAGAGGAAAAGAAAATGAAAGAGAAAGAACAAAAATTAAAACCAAAGTTAAGAAAGGTAATAAGTAAAAAGGAAGAAAAAGAAAAGTCGTGTTTGGAAAGGAAGGACTTTGGCATTCTTATTTAATTATCAATGGATACACAGGATGGAGTAAAAAGATCTATTTCAAAACTGTGACTTAATGACAAGTTGATGCGTAATACTTTGCCTGAAGACCCAGACAACATCGTTAAGAGAGAGACAAGTAAATTGTAGGTAAGAAATAAAAATAAATATTTCCACACCTCTGACATAACTGTAAAAGTTAAAAGGCTACTGATAAATTTGAGACAAATGACTATTGTTCTGGCAAAATAAGGACTCTTAACTCATTTTTGGATAACAATATTGCCAGCTCTTGCAATTTTATTATGAGCCTCATGATATTTGATGTTTCTCTTAAAGACCTAGCTCCTAGATTTATATTAATTAGGAGGCTATTAACTTCCATTAAAAAATCGTTTCCACTCCTGATATCTAAGCAGAAAAGAAAATTGCAACATTTTCTAAAACTGTGGAACATAGAAGTCAAACAAGGAGAACCCCAAACAGGTAGTAAAAAAAACAAACCAAACCAACCCAAACCCATAAATTCTGGAAGTCTTACTCATGATTTCTCAGTATTTGGCAACACTATATTAACTATAATTAAGTTAGAGATTTATTAGGTATTAAAACCGGAAAAGCTGATAAGAAGCTTCTGCAATGGAAAAGCAGAACATGCCGAAAATCAGCCAAAAGAAGGTGAAATTAAAAAATACCTCAGTTTGCAATAGAAACTTTTACCTTTTTAGTTGCTTCCGGCAAACAATTCTGCATAGTTTTTCATTAAAAAATAATCTCATTTTAAAAACTAATTTTCAGAGCCTGACTTGTTCCACTGGCAAAAAACCCCAATCTACTATTCTAATTCTCACCTCTTAGGGTTCCTAAATATTGTTGTTTTCCTATTCATCATCATTTTAATCTTCTTAGATTCCAGTGATTTGATATTGTTTGGGAAACATAAAACCATACTGCTAATAAGTAGACAGCTCTATTTTTTTCCTCTTAATTCCACTGTTTTTAGGAAAAGAGTGTAGTTTAGGAATCACACTCAGCTAGTAGCCAAAATGTAATCCTTTACTTTGATCTCAAACACTCTCTGGTAAAAGACAACCATTGAAATAATGGGCCATACGAACCAGCTCTGCCTTCCTGCAGCACAGTCCATCCCATCAGTGGGTGGACTCATGAATGGTTATTCAAATGTTGTGTAAGCTATAAAGTCCATCTGCATTCTTTAGACAAAGGAATACGGTCCTTTGGAGGCAGACTATATTAAGTCCAATGATAAATTAAATAAAGAATATGACCTCCATACTGTGTGCAGCTTCACCATTTCCAAGAAACAGCAATGACCAGGTGCCTTTTTAAACTGAAAAAAACCTCCAAAGTGATTCCTAGGTTCCTGCTCATCAAACAGGTATTTTCTTATGTTGTTGCCCCTCCTGTAATTTTTTGAGGAAAAATAATTTTCTTTTTTGTTAAAATTTGCCATTTATACTGGCTATATACTGCTTCATCACCATCTGGATGTCTAGATTTTAATTACCAGGGCAATACTACAGGACTCACTTAGCACAACTGCTTTTGCTGTAGTGACAACTACAGTTGTTTCTTAACTCCTGACTTGTTGGATGTGATTGGAACAGTATAAGTCCTTAAGGTCTGTTTTTCTCTCAGTGCCTGAAAGCCCTATCAGATTTGAACCTGAATATACTCAGTTTGTGTGGGCAGGTTTTGGTAGCAGAAGGGCTACAGGGTGGCTTCTGTGAGAAGATGCCAGAAGTTTCCCCCTTGTCCAGCAGAACCAATGCCAGCCGGCTCCAGGATGGACCCTCCAACTGGCCAAGGCCAAGCCAATCAGGAATGATAGTAACACCTCTGTGACTATATATTTAAGAAGGATAGAAAAGTTGTTGGGCAGATGTAATTGCAGCCAGAGAAGAGCGGAGCAGGAACATGTGAACAACTCTGGAGACATCAAGGTGAGTGCAGAAGGAGGGGCAGGAAGCGCTACAGATGCCAGAGCTGAGGTTCCCCTGCACCCTGTGGCGAAGACCTGTGCCCCTGCAGCTCACGGAGGACCACAGGAGTGCAGAGATCCACCTGCAGCCAATGGAGGAGACCCACACAAGAGCAGGTGGATGCCTGAATTTTTTCGTACTTCTGCTGGCTATACATGGTCCTTAGTTCTGTGCCATTCTGTCCTAAACTCTGTCTCTGATCTCTACATTCAGGAAAAAGAAGAGAGGAAAGACGTTGCATTTTCCATGTTCCCTTTCTGGAGAGACAGAACATGTTTTACAAATCATTACAACCCTACCCATGAGTTTCTCAATTGACCTGCCTGCAGCTACATTGTTTGGATATTGCCGCCTCAGTACAAGTGGCTGCTCTGGACCTAGATCAAACAGTTTCCTCGAGGTGAACAAACCATTATATGCTCTCCTGTTCCTTTCTCTCTTTCATGCCCAAGATCCTACCCGGGAAAGGCTAAAGTGTCCGACCTAGAACCATCATGCTCTATGTCTCACACAGCCAAAAGAGCCCCAGCACTCAATGGCAACTTTGGAAGAGATAAAGTACCAAAACTGTGACAGGGGGAGAAGATTTCCTGAGTCCTCTGACCTAATTTTTAAAAAACAAGATTTTCAGAATAATCGATTTCATTAATTTCTTGGTATGTATTACTAAAGAAATGAGGATAACGAGGGCAAGAACTGGCCATCTAGGAATTATATATATATATATATATTTCAGCACAGCTGAAGAAATAGGAAGATGGAGCTCCTCTTTCAGAAGCTCTTTTATGAAATAAATAAACCGGTTGTTTGGGAATTGAATCTTCTTCACAGAAAATTTTGGAGTCATCCTCCAAATTATTTGAATGTCTGAGTAGCTTCATAACAAGTCATACTACACCCTTTCCAATCACTGCACTCCCTGAGAACTGGAAAGTCATTAGCATGAGTGGTTTTTTTTTAAAGGGATTTAGGGCATGTCTTGAGATTTACAGTTTGTCACTCAAATAGACAAAAAGTAGTGCCAGATTTGGGGAGTCTTAATCTATATGGCAAGGGAAAAACCAACAAGCTTTCTGTAACTTAGAATTGTGCCTCTCTAATGTGTTAGAAGGTTCCGAAAATATTAATAAGGAAGTAGATGAACATGACCCAATGGACATAATTTACTTGGATTTCAAAAAGCTTTAGAAAAGGTCCCTCATAAAAGAATATTAAAGATAATAAATAACAATGAAGTAAGGGGCAAAGGCTTGTCATGGATTAAAAAGTGATTAAATGATAGGAAATAAATAGTTATAACCTCAAAGAAGAGATATATTAATAATGGAGTGTTTCAGGGGTCACTATTACTAGCAAGTCATTTAATATATTTTTTTAATAATTTGAAGTAAGTGGATTGCAAGGTGGCAGACTTTGCTGATGACTCTGGACTATTGAAAAAGTAGCCACTTACATAACCTCCTACTTGTTATGGTAGTCTAAAAATCTACATGTAAAGCTCTGGAAATCACTGACAAAAGAAATTCCAGTGAATACTGGTAAGGAATAAATTTTCCTGTATGTCAACCTTTCAGCTCTGTCTTAAGATGGACACAGTGAATGGTAGCATTCTGGAAAACCTAAGGTAGGAACTGAGACAGAGGAAAGTGTACACTTGGTCTTCAATGTGAAATGTTTGTAAGACATGCCTTCAGTACACCACCGTCAGTAAAATCAGAAGTATTCCTGCATAGTTGAAGAAGACTGAAATCATATCCACAGCATTCAACAACTACATTAATCCTTCCAACAGAAACCTTGTATTATTTCTTTCTCAAATTATGGATAGCTTTGAATGTTATTAGACATCATGGGTAATCTCACACAGTAGCTTTTCCTCGCAAAATACAAATCAAACACAAGCACTTTTAGCAGAACTAAACACTCTGGTTCGGGTTTTCATGCTTCTTCTACTCAACCCCATCAGTAAGGATCAAGCATCTGTAGGAGGCTGGAGAAATGACTGACTGGCTCAAAACAGCCAGGTGGGAAATGGTGGGGGAAGAGGACGAGCCCTGTGTAGACAGGATGCCCACTGCTCCCCCTGTGCCCCCAGAGCCTTAGTCAGCCTCCGGGCCACACTGAAATGGCAGACTGACCACGTGGCCTGCCCCACAATAGCACCAGCTGACCACGTGGGCCCTGTGGGGAACATGAGAGCACAGGTGTCAGCCTGGGGGAGGGCCCCAGCAGATCAGAGCAGATAACAGGACGGTTACCTGCTGCCGGCTACCCGGGATTTAAATGCCGCTGGGACCACACTGGATCCTCAGAGGGTGATTACATACCTTTCTCTCTCCTTTTTCTTTCTCCCTCTCTCTTTCTTCCCCTAACAACTTCTCAAAACTATTGCAAGCCAGACTTAAAAATTCCAATCAGTTTCTTGTTAAGTGCCTTTTTGAATCTGCATAAGTTAAAGTTTGCTAAGTCAAAGTTTGTGAAGTGCCTAGTTTGTCTGGATGTTTTGAAATTTGCCACGTACCTTATTCTACTTTAATGTTCTAAAGTTTACAAGTAAAACTTTGCTATTGAACTTTCTGAGAATTTTGTTGTTTCTCCCACACACCTCCCATAGTGAATCAAATTACCTTCCCCTAAACCCACTGAGCAAGCCAGGGCATTACAGCATCCCAAATCTTATCCTCCAGATTTTTGCATCCCCAGTCAGCTGTGCTATTTGACATATCTGAGACCTGACTGGAAAAAATGACTGTTGTTGTAGTGGGGTCTTCAAAAAAGCAGTCCTGCTTTCAGTCTCAGGGGCAAATCGCTCTATTTTTTACTAACAGTAGCTTTCTATGTCAAAAAAAAAAAAAAAAAAAAAAAGGAAGAAAAAAAAAAGAGAGAAAAA
>VWZG01006036.1:126668-141663 GCA_013396735.1 Grallaria varia | reverse complement strand
AAAAAAAAAAAAAGGCAGAGAGAGAAAAGAGAGAGAATAACAGAAGAGCTATTAATGCTAAGGAATAAAACAATTACTTTCTGGTAAAAGCACTTTTTTCTAACTATAATCCCTCTTCCCCAAATATAAAGAATCAGACCTTTTCAATCTAACCCTCTCTTATGTGTCTCATGTTCTAGAACAGATTTGTCTCTTAGAGGACACCATCTCTAAAAAAGACAGGTCAGGCTTCAACACAAGTAAATGTGACATTCGAGACACATTTTATCCAAAATGAAATAAAAAGTTTGGCAGACAGAACAGGAGAAGTTATATCCTACAGTTTCTTCCTAAAAGTTGAAGAAGTAACATCATCCAGGGAAAAACCTTCAATCAAACACAGTCCCAGCCCTTCATATGAATTTCATCCCTTCAGAACCCAGTTTGCTTTACTCACAGGCACAGATATGAAGCTTTATCCACAATTTTGCCTCCTTTTACTACCCTTGCAGAAAAAAAAAGGATGTCCTGATATTAGGTGGCTGAAAGAACAAGAGGCAATAACGTAGGTAGACCAAAGAAATTGTTGCTGTTGAAGTAGAGTGTTAATCAACAGACTTTTTTAGAGGTCAGTGCAAGCATTAGGACTAACACAATTTTTATCATATGCAATACAAAATAATGCTAAATAAACCTCAGAATTTAAGACACCAAATGATGGCTACTAAAGTATTTGTTTAATTTCATTTAATTTGCAGAATTATCTGATTGTTTTGACAGGTATCCTGAAGTATTTGACAGAGGCTTCATTTGTAAGCAGACCACTAACTCTGAAAGGCTAGCAATTTAATCCATTATATGTTTCTCTATTATTCCAAATATCACGAGAAATTCAGTCTATGCACAGGTTGATACAACTCACAGCAACTTAGGTGGTAGTTAAAAGCACTCAACAAGGGACCTGACTTTAGCTCATGTGTTTTACATGTCTAATGAAATGTATAGTTTTAAATGCATTAGGCTTAATCAGGCAATTGATTTCTGAATTTGCAAAAAGTAAATGAAGGCATCTCCATGTCAGTCTTTATTTTTATTTTTAATAAGACATTAGATAAAAATTCTTGTTCATTGTCAGCTGGTCAAGAACTACACTGTGTTGCAATATAATCACAAACAAAAATAATTACAAATATCAAGGGAAATTTAGGCTATAAGACCAAACAAAAAAAGAATTTGACTGTGGAAAATTAAATTAATAAAACATTAAAGCACTAAAAAAGAAACCTATTGCCTATTATAACTAAATTGTTTGCTTAGCTAAAATAACGAAACAATCTCAGTGTTTGCATTTATGAATGTTACATGACAATCAGAGCAGGTAAAACCGAGAAACAGTGCAGTTAAGGTTACAGTCTCCTATCCATTTCTCCTACCCATTTCTCCTGCATATTTGAACACTGAAATTAATTTAATCCCTAACATTTTTAATTAAAGCAATGAAATCAGGGATTTATCAGCCTTGTAGTTTCTAAGAGCCAACACACCGATAGGTTACAAATACAGCCACGATTTACCATGTCTGGCACATGCTGGAAATTCTTTTTATGTACAAGTCAGTGAGAGTAAAATTAGACAAATGGTAAAAACTCATGAAAAATCCTTCCTAGGATGACTTTCTCAACATCAAATAAGTCTGTAGCAGAACTGGATTGGAATTGCAGTCAGATCATCTAAATCCCAGTTAAGTGCCTTCATCACATGACTTACTGGAGCTCCTCTAAATGAATTCATACATGTTCCCATCAGTTCTTCACCTGTAGACCCAGACATTCTGGCCAAAAACAGTCTGAGATAGCTGCAGTTACCTGCCATCTCCCTGTCATCACTCTTCTGCCAAACATACGCATTAGGTGTCCCACATAACTCCTAAAAGAGGGAAACAAATTCAAGTGGAATCCATCAGAACATAGAAATCAAATTCTTTAAAAGACACCAGTTCACGCAGAAGGAATTTATTTAATTTTTTTTTTATTAGTGTCTTATCATTCAAATACACAATTCGTTTTCATGACTGTTTGGCTTTTTACAAAGACAGAATACAGAGTACCAAAAAATACAGAAGTGCTAGCTTTAATGCAAAATCATCTTTCTTAAAAGAAACTGCTTCACAAAAAGACAAAGCTTCAAGGACATTTTTTGTGAAAGTTTGAGAGCCATCCAGACCAGCTGTGACATCTGTACTAATTGAAAAAGCAAACGAGGCCACAAAGGACTCTTCTTTGACCATTTAATCAATTTTCCACTCAATGCATTGTTCATTCTTAGAGACTTTAATGCTAGAATTGATTTTAACAGCCATTACCGAAATACGTAAGTCAAAGGTCTCTCAACCTTTTTTAAGTTTGACCAATAGGAATAAAAGATTATGGATATGCGGATAAATCAGAGGCTATGATTCAAATGCCTTACGTAAAAAAACACTGTGTGAATCACAGTCTACCCGTGTACTAGTGGTCACATGGGCTGATTAGAACACAATGGGAGAAGTAGCAAGATGGTGATCTCTGAAAATGTCTGTCCAGGACTCTGTAAAATTACCTCTTAAACTTTCAGTAATGCAGAGCTCATATAGCTCATTTCAATACAGAATCATGCGGCTTGCTTCAACGCAGAAAGAAATCAATTTTCAAGTGTGTATAAATGTATTCGGAAATTGAATATTTGACTCAAGCAAGCAGAGGGGTCCAGAAAGATGAAGAATATTAAGATCACTTATTAAGATGCTTCTAGGCATCGTTACTGGATTTATGCCCTGCAAAACCAAGGGAAAGGAAATACAGAAATCTGTGCTTTACCTTACAGTTCTACATTCATCCACAGAAAAAGTCAGAAAAAAATAAAGCCTAAATAAATGTTCTCTCATTTTTAGCAACTTCCCTCATATAGAAAAACACACCTAACCTATCATTTGCATATTGCTTGCCAGACTTATTATAGGTGTAAGAAAAGGAGATAAGATGTAGAGAAAACAAAACACACTAAGATGAATGTAGAGTTTAAAACCCCAAACTCATAATATTCTACTACTTTGGGGTTTTAGGAAATTCTGTCTTCACTGACAAATACCTACAATCCGTAGAATTTCTATCTCACAGAATAAAATATTCTGTGGAGATGAAAAAGTGCAAAAAAAATTCTTTTCACAGTACAAATAAACAGCAAAATGCAGCAATGACTGTGGGTGCTACACGTGGGCAGTGACTTTATCATCTCTGTAACATCAGCAATTCCCTCATGTGCTGCCTTCTCCTTCTTCTGTGGTTGGTCCTAATGAAACAGATTTACAGTATGACCTTTGCATACATGCATGATATATTGTGATGACAGCCACTCCACTGTGAAATATGATGGTATGATCTTTCAGTTGTTTCCCTTAGGAAGATGAGCCTTACATGATTAGATTGATAAGCATCAATGTATCAGAAATTGTGCCAAAACAGCAGCTACTGGCATGTCATACTGTAGGAACTTAAAGGATATTGACTCAGTTCTAGAAAAACAACCTTAAGGACAAGCTGAGCTACAAAAATCAAATAACGTAATTGACAGACTGTTTGATTCAGTTCCTGGTTAAAACTTCCCTGCTTTACTGAGATACACTGACTTACAAAAGACCTTTGACACTCCTCTGTAAAGTGTATGAATGCTTTGAGATTTTTCATCGTTATCATGCATCCCTGAAATTTGTTTAGGCTGTCAGGAGTTTGTCATGGAGTCCTCAATATTGTTGTAGTATAAAAGGGCATCCATCAGACACGTTAAACACCATGTCTATTCCTTAAGGAGGTTACCTGTATCTGTGATATGTTGCACTATTGATACACGCATGACATCCAATTTAGCCATCTGTATTTATCCAGAAATTTGCGTGCACCATAAACCAGAGCTTTAATTTAGTTTTTCTTCTCAACTGGGAAACAAAGGAGGTGGGAAAAGGGTGCTGCTTTTTGCCATCCATATTCAGTGACACTGTTGAGTGTTATTCATTCATCTGAATGTTGGTTTAAATCTTATTTTCATTTATAAAGGTCAAAGCCAGGATGGGCCCAACTAGTATAGCTGCTGTGCAGGTAAAATATCACTCATTCCCTCTGAAAGCTTTAAGGAGTCAAAGCATAACTGGTGGATGAGACAAAAAAGCAGATTAAGTTAGGTTGAAAAAGATGAGTTAAGAGATAGAACAGAATGTGTATTTATATATCACAAGTTCTTTTCACATACCTTAATGCTTACAAAATTTACTTGTCAGCCCCATCCTGATAACAGTCTAAGTTAAAGTTTCTGCATTACTTCTAAACTTTGGGTGTATTCCAGGTCCCCGTGTGGTCTCAGAGTACTAGATGATGAAATCATCTATACCAATTTTGAATCCCTTAGCGTGATACAAATGAACTCTTGTCTTATTTTGCACAAAACAGTTCTATGTTCTATGACATCCAATGTGTTGCAATCTATAGACAAAGTACAGTGTTGTTTTAATGCTTGGAATTCTTGGTGACACGCATAGCAGTAAACTGAAAAAAAAGCTGGGGTGCAGGCCAGAGCACAGCCAAGAGATGATGTGTATCATTATGCATTAGGGAAGTGCACATCAGGGCTTCACACTGTGGCAAATTGCGCTTTTTTCATGCTGTGCCTGGGCATGGCTTTGAGCTTGTTGTGAACCAAGACGTACTTCAGCAGATTCTTTGGCGACGACCAGTCTATTCTGAAAGGTAACAGCTGTGGTTACCTAAGGGTTGTGCCATGCAAGGTTTTTATTAATACAGATACAGCTGTAATGCTGGGCAGTAATGTTCATCCTATCTCAAATACAGTTTTGTAAAAGATGACTCAGGAAACAATGATACAAAAAAATGGAAAATATCTCAAAGAGTACTGAAAATATTTCTATGGTTTAGCTTGACCTGGAGGCCCATCTCATTGTACAAATAAACTGCTAAATATTGATGTGATAATACACCTAAATAGGCAGACACTAACATACCTGAAAAGCTCTGCTGCTTTCTCAGATGTAGTGTATGTCTTGAGGTCTTGTTTTAGACTTCTTTAGAGTGAATAATTACTCCACTTTTTAAATTTAAATACTAGAAAGATAATGCAGCAGGCATAGTTCTTACATTTCCTAGCACAATCTGAGTATGGTTTTTGAATAAACTTCATCTTAGTTTGAAAGATTTTGTCAGAAAATGAAATGTGCTACCTTATAACATAGGAGAGCAAACAACCCTACCCAAACAATGCCAACACCCACTTCCATGATTGCAATTTAAAGTTGTTAATTCCTTCTAGTGTTCAGTTACTGTTATTAATTGCAGAGTACGGTCATACTTTGGGAGGGAAAACGTATAAACAGTCAAAAAGAGCATTGAGAAGATATTGGAAAGGAACTTGACTGGCTTCTTAGAATTATGACAGTCTCTGGATCACATGAATAAGTATTTCATTTTCTTAAGTACCTTGCTAACTCATGACGTATTCAACAACTCTAAATAACAGATATGACAAATTATAGAGTTTTGATACATTTCTGGGATCCAGGTTATCATTAAATTGGGTCATCTAATTATCTCTTTTGGTGTCACTTAAATTCTTTCAATACCGTCATCTAAGCAGAGTCAGTTAACTACAGTATGAATTTGTTATATTTTAAACATCAATAATGCTTTCTTTGCTTGTCTTCCCATAAACATCAGCATTTTGTGGGGAGAAAAACAATTTAAACAGTTTCAGTTGCACTATTATTACAACTCTGACTTTTTTAAAGACTCTCAGGAAACCGATTAGGTCTGAAAAGCTGACATCCATCTGCAAAGTGAGAATAATCTGTAAATAACACATGCAGATAAGTCTGTTGGAAAGATTATTTCACTCTTGCTGGTTGTTGAAGTACCTCATCAGAAAAGGACAGTTCACCTCCACCTGAGGAAGCATGTTGTCTGCTTGCCCTGATACAGAGCAGTGTCTGCAGCTGGGAAAAAAAAAAAAAAAAAAAAAAAAAAAAAAAAAAAAAAAAAAAAAAAAATTCTGCTGTTCTTTTCATTTTGTGAGATAAAACCCAAGGCTTATTAGGAAGAAACAGAATAGTCAGTCTGTTATAGTTTCAAAACCTTTTATGGAATTTTCTTTTTTTTTTTTGTCCCTTGCCAACAAGGAGGTTCGGGAATTGGGAGGCAGAAGGAGATGTCTTGTTGAAGCCCAGCTCTCTCACTATCTGCTCCCGGAGCCAGCTGACTGCCTAAAGCCTAAACAGAGGGACAGCTCATATCTTTGCATTCCAACGTGATGGCTGGGGAGAGGAATGAGGGAGGTGTTTTCTTTTTTTGGAGGAGGTCTTCATCCTTTCCCGGGCTTGGGAGGTGGGCAGGCAAGGGTTTCCCAGTGCTCATTATTTGCTGGTGCACTCCTCCCCGTGCTTGGGTACCCAGCTGCGGATTGTTGGGCTGGTGGCAGTACTGGGAGGGGGGTCCTGGCTCATGTCCCGACTCTGCGTGTCCTGTGCTAAACTAAACTTGAAGAAATCACAGTTTGTATATAAAGCGGCAATTTCTGTGCCCCTAAATGCAGTCTTTATATTCAAGGGAGCCTCAATCTAGTTCTGAGTATTCAGTCAATACTGCAATGGACACAGAAAACAAAATGTTCCTGCTTTTACTTCTGGTTTGTTTTATACTATTTACGGTCTATTTAATTTTGTAGCTGTATTTAATACTGAAATTTTCTCTGGACATTATTTTTAATAAAACACTGTATGAAATGTTGCACTGGTATTATATCAATTAAAGTTTAGATTAATTATATGTTAATGATCCATTTCTGTTGGAGGCATTGCATGTGCTGCTTATGCAAAAATGCAGTTCTTTTACCGCACAACTTTCATGCTAAAGTATCATGTTAAACTGGCCATCATGGCGTCATTGTTATTTGCAAGGTGATTGTGTAAAGAAACAAAACCCTCTGTAAACCAAAGGGATGCAGACATTTGCCAGCTGACGAGAACTTTATGAAAATATCATGTAGCTTTTCTATTTCTTTCTCCCTTTTTTTTTTTAATTAATTTTAATATTTCTAAAGTCTAAAGAGATCTGAATGACTGAAAATTTAAGGATAAAATGTTCCCATCTACTCTAAGAGGGTGTATGGAGAAGGGCGCTAGGGCAAGGATAATGGAAAGATTAAAAAAAAAGAAAGTGGACAGGGAGACTTGGGTTAACCAAGTCAGACAAAATGAAGAGGAGATGGCCATAATAAGGCAGAGATATGCAGAGTTTTGAAAGGACAAGTCAAATGCATGTGCAGCAAACCCAAGACTTCCACATTAGAGCAAACAATCAGAATAGGGTTGGTAATGTGCATTTTATCTTAATGTCAGAGATAATTTTTTCCATCCTTTGAGCTTGTCTCAAGCTTTTTTAATGAGCTTTGCTAATTTATCAAAAAAAGGCTATTTGAATAATAAACATGAATATTAAACAAAAAGGAATATGGTTTATAGAAGTTCACTGCCCAAATGTCTAAGCACTCTTTTGTGAAGCAAAAGTATTCATCTACTCTTTCAATTGCTTGGTTAAAATGCTAAATTATTCCTGGTGCTTTGTAGCAGATCAGTTAACATTACTCTTAGTTTTATTCAGACAGCATGTTCTAGTTCTTCTTTGTATACAAGGCACTGGCAGCTTGACCTTCTTGTTTATTCCTTTATAAGACCATTATCATCAAAGTTCTGTGACAGACGATTCACAATTTTCAAATGATAATGTTAAAAGAGCTAGATTTCTGACTGCTGTCAAGCTTTATTTACACATTTGGAAAAGGGGGAAAAATTTTCTTATCACACTTTGAACGAATAAGCTCTAGATAAACAGTGATATACAGATTGGAAAGTTTCATTATCATATTGAGAAAAACAAGATCACAAGAGATGCGATCCAGTTTCTCTTCTAGGGAATAGAATTTAGATAGTATACACGATGGGAATCCGTTCTCCAAGAGCCAAATGACAGTACCTTTTAATTTTTTTCTTAATGCAAAGCTATCTGTAGGCAGGATTTAAAAAGTTCCATTGAAGGGCTCTTCAAAAGCAGTGCCTCTTTGTATGGATTCAGATCTTACCTTCACATGCAGCACTAGTGGTGCTAACCAGACTGGGCAAATAATTAGTGAAATTAGTGAAACTCAGCTGATGAATTCAGATTTTTAGGCTCCTATAATATATGTAAGCAGGCAAGAATTATTTAAAACATACACCAAATTCCAAAATAGCTTCCATCTGTAATGTTTAATCACAGCTTCCTCTGAGTTTTCAGTGCTCATATCTCTACAATTGTGATGGGTGAGACAAAACACATAATGGTGTTTCTGTCTCTACATTGATCAATATGTCAGATGGCTCATGGCTATAATACTAGTCCACTAGGGTAAGGAAAGTGTGTTTTCCGGGGCTCTTCTGCACACATGGGATTGGCATGCACCTGCGATGGCAAGGAGTTGTGCCCTCATGCCAGCATCCAGCTACTACTTCTGGTAGAGAAGCCACCTTCAGCTCGGGACAGGGAGGAGGAACTAAGACCAAGTTTTATTAGCAATGTGGAGTTTATTGTTCCTAGCACTCTGTCAGAGAGACAGTTATATCAATTTGTACGTTATTAAAATCCATGAAGTTTGTGTATGTTATTCTGTTTCCATGTTTAATGCAAGTAATTTGACAGTGGAATGTTTCATAAATGAAACCTGGTTGGCATATCTAGGGACCAAAACTATATTGACTCACTTGTGGCTCAAACTTAAAGCTAAAGAGGTAGATGCTGACTTTAAAAAATTGTATTCAGTGCAGAGCTGACAACACAACCCTTATTTACCACACCATATATTCAGCTTTAATTTTTTGTTGTTTATCCTTTTTCTCTGCAAGCTGCAGCACTTGCACCAAATATAACAGTGAAATAGTGGGTAGACAGGCAGTGTTATTCAGTTTTGCTGGCTGTTTTTAGTGATGAAACTATAATTCTCTGGGTGATAGATAACAGAAGGTAATTTTATGGTTACTAAGAATGAGTTTGCATTTGTTGGGATAGTTACTACATAAATTTATAGATCTATTTTGTATGTACTGCATTTTAAATTTTAGTGGCAGCACAAGGAACAGTATGAGAGTAACACAAGTAGACCTGTCATGAACTCCTAGTTTAGCAGCCACTTGTAAAGGTATACTGTAATTCAACATGAAATAGCTTCAGAATGTTCTTACAATCTTGTTATAAATCATGGTCTTTGGAAGGGAAGGTGCTATTAAGTTTGTTTTTTGATTTTCTTTTGCCCTTCCTCCATCATCTTGTCTAGGAGAAGTGTTGAAAGGTAGGAAAGGCAATTCTGTATAGGAGGTCCTTTTAAATGTTGGATTTAAGTGCTCTTTCAGGATTTAGCACATTTCTAAGCTTAACTGACAGGTCACTTTGCCCCTTGTTATCTGGGCAGATAGACCCTGAGACCCTACAAAGACAGTAAGATTAATTGTGGGGCAGGCAGTAGGATACTACAGCTTCAGATCACAAAATTCAGACCAGGCTCAACACCTGTCAAGCTATTATCACATTTACATTCAATAAATATAATGTCTCCAGAGAACCAGAACTGTTTTTGTTTAAAGATGGAGATTGGCCCTAGGGAAGGCATTTTGTTGAACATGCCATTCTGTCGTGAAGAAATACCAGCTTTTGTCAAATATTTAATTATTGGAAGGTCCATTAAGATTTCAGTTCATGATACAAATCTGAAGGAAGCCTAGACTGACAGAGGGGTGCTTGATTTGATGATCATGGGAGCAGAAGAGGAATGGAGGTGGTAGATGTGTTACATTTGCATTTAAAAAGCTCACTTAGGAACATAGCAATTAGACTTTTAAATATAAAAATATAACTTCAGAGCATCCCAGAAGTATCCCAAAGTACTGAATTATGTAATGGCCAAACCAAGGACATTCCTTGAAAGTTAGGTTATCTGCGAAGTACTGTGACAGAAAGTGTCAGAATTCTGAAAAATGCATATACGATCTTCAGGAGTTCAAATGGAAGTTTTAATCCCTTTATAAAATTGAAATGGGCAGAAATGAGAAATCATTTTTCTTAAATGAATTGGGGTGATATCTTCTACCATGTTCCAAAAGAAAATGCTTTTATTCAATTATAGTGTACCCACAAACAACAAGAATACTTCTGGAAAAAGAGAGAAGAGTTGAGGAAAGAAATTTGTGCTATTCAATAGAGAAGTTATTCCAGATCCCCCTTTACTGAAACAAATTGAAATAATTGCATTGTCTGGTATAACGTACCTTATGGGGAGTAACTTGGGGTTTTCACAGAGGAAATAACAGATGATCCAAGATAACCTTACATAGTATTGAATATAGTGATCATCAAAATTCTTGGTAAGCACCTGTAGACCTGTCAGTAATGCAGAAAATGTACAGCAAGATGTGTTTTAGTGACTCAGAAACAGCACGAAGAAGGAGCTGGATGCAACACTTCCTTTCAGCTCCTAAAAATATTAAATTGCTTTTCTTCTTTTGAGAGCATTGTAAAAGTGAAGGAAGCCAACCTACCAAATTATTTGCCCAGACTATTTGAAATTTACAAGTCAGAACCCATCACTGGGTTGTTCTTCAGTGTGCCTGTGTCTCCCAGCCTGTGTTACAATAGTTCTACTGCATTATATATGAAAGCAGAGGGTAAATAAACAGTGGGTAAAAAGTCACTTTGGGAACTGCCTACAGGAACACACATTGATGGAGAAAATGAATGGAAACAAAGTCAGAGCTGGATCATCCAAGGTCTACACTCCCAACACCCGCAGCTGAGTCACTGGAAGACCGTGCCTTGCTGAAGTGAGGAGGTACATAGGTACTGGGAAGATCCAGAGGCAGTCCTTACTCTGAGAAAGATTTCACGGTCTGCTTCATTTCAGCATTTAATCAACCACAAAAAGTTTACTGCCGTGTATACTCCAGTGCCAGAAACATTATCGCCTAATTAAATTGTTTCATTGTTTTGCTATGTCTAGCAGCATGTCTCTTTAACTCTCTGTTTTATTTAGCCGTGAGTTTGCTTTAATGTCCTTAGAATGGGATATTAAATTGAAGGGGTGGCTGTTTAAACTCAAGTTCAAATCAACAATACAGGTAGCCTTCCGCTGCCAAATTCTTTCTAACTTAGGGCTTTTCACTTTGCTGCAGTCCTATGTTTGCATATGATTTATGGCTATTCCTGTTGGTGGGACATGAGTTTCAAGGCCTTTTCACTGTTTAAGCTTCCTGTAATCAGGGGGATTTCTCTCTTTGCAGTTCTGGTTTTACTGCCATGCTCAGTTTCATTATTTATTTCAGGTGTCAAAAAGGCAAATATTTACATATGCCTGGCCATCACAAAAGCTGAAATTCTACATACACATTCTGAAGCCCCTCTAAATAGTGCATTTATTATAAATACCCCAGATTAGCTTTGTGTTTGTCCTTTATTAGTTTTAAGAGCTCTAAATGGATGATACTTAAGTGTTCAAATGCCCTCAAGGTTGTTCCAGATATTCTGAGATGGTTCAAGCCTTAATGTTCTCATTCTTGCAACTATAAATCATTAGCTATGTTACATTGCTGCTATTTTATTATTTCATTTGCATAACAAAAACTACTATATAAATAACATCATCAAAAAGTTTTATATCATGGCATAAATAATTACTAGCTATTTAAAGGGAAGAAAAATAGAACTTTGTCACCGGATGGCTCCTAAAAAATGTTGTGATTTTCTTGTTCATAGTTGAAAAGTTTATTGTGTCTAGTAAAATTTAGAGTTACATGGACGAAAGAAAAGGAGGAAGGACATGAAATTTGTCATGTGCTTTTATTAGGGAGATTATTTTAGTGAGAAAATGCATGCTAATGCATGACTGGTCCAAACTCTGGCTTTGAACTGAAGTGTGGTGTATTTCCAGAAAAGAGCTTCTTTAACTGCTGCCAATAAGCCCAGAAACAGAGGGATTCAGGATCCCTGTCAGAAATGCTGAGCTCAGCACCCTCCAGATTGGTAGATATGCCATGTGTCACACTGGTCTCCCTTCCCTTAGCACACACACCTATGGTAGGGATGCTTGTTCAGGGGCAAAATGTCTATCTTGTATAGTGGAGGGCATCTTCAGCAAACACAAGCATCCCTTTTGGGTGTACTGAAACCTGTATTATATCCATATTTAAATTTACTTATCATATCTTCATAGCAACTGATAAAAGTTAACTGATAAAATTTTGCTTTCTGCTCATAATCCTTGTAAAAGGTAATTGCTTCCCATGACCTTGTCACTGAGTGTTCCCTTCTCTCCCATTAAAGAAATAAAAAAATATGCTTTAATTTCTTTCAAATATTCTATTTATGTGTTCTCCATTTTCCCATAGTGATAAACCAACTATCCTATTTTCTAGAACATAAGGACTGTGGCATGGACATTGTCCATTCACTTTCCATTATCATTATTGAAACTTGGGTTAAAGTCAGCATAGGGGCAGGGAGAGGAGAGGAGAGGGTTGAGAAAAATTCCAAGGTTTTTATCAGGCATCAGAGAAGGGTATCACAATGGTCTCACTGTATTTTCAAGCTAGAGGAAGCAAATACACTGTGATAATTAATAAAAACATGCTAAAATGTATAAAATTTATTTAATTATTTTTAAATCATTTTGATAGAGGACTTAAAAGAAAATATAAACTCATTTAAAAATGGGACATAATCACACAACTTTGCTTTGTACTGAAGGGGCTAAGCCACACCTACTTAAATTGACAAATAAAAGGGAAAAATGTTTAAAAAGCACACTGAATGAAAAATGTAGAACCCTTGCCTTATGACTGAAAAAGGACTCACAAGTCTCTATTTCTTGTATTTCAGAACTTCTATTTGTAAGGAAGGAAAATAACCTTTACTGTATTGTTGGAATAAAAGGAACTAGATGATTCATCTCTGTGAATCTGCTTGTTGAATTTGATGGATCATTCTTAAAAGCGACATTGCTAATCTTCAGGTTTTCTTTTTTAGGTTATTCACAGATCAGTGGGTTTTCCGGCTAATACAGGTCCTGATGCTCTTCTGTCTTCACACATGGTATTCATCATATCTTGACAAGAAAAGACCTTCAGTCTACAAATAACCTTCACTGAAGTAAGACATGTAAGTGGGTTTCTATATGAAAGATAGATTTTATGGCTGAATAAAAAACAACTGTAGTTAAAAAGTGTCATTGCATGGCCTTATTTGAAGATTTTTTTCTCAAAAGAACTTTTAGTGTTTGCTGTTAAAAATCTCTATTAGACAAAAAAAAATTATTTTATCATTAGCCACAAATTCAACAGGAAAGGAAGATCAGTTGAGTATTTTATCATTCTGAAATGTGCAGCTTTTAAAATATTTAAGTATCCACATTAGTTCTTGTCAAACTAGCACAAAGCAGTGCATAATATGACCTATGTGTAAAAGCAGAACAGGATAAGAGGCTTTGGTAAGGGTGAAATATTTGCAGTATGGCTACTTTGTACAACAGTTAATAATTTGGTTTCCTATTACTATATTAATATTGTTGTTGTTATTTTTATTATTATTATTAAAATCTTGAACAAGTGACAAAAATAAAACATTTCTTTCTCTATTAGGCAATTCAGCATCAAAACTACTAAAAATAATTAACGCTTGTCAGCAACAGCAAACTTCAGCACAACAGGAACCTGATTAAATTGCATTGTCTCATAGTACAGAATCAATTTAGCTTTCATCAGAAAGATTGGTGAAATTCTACTATTTGCCACATCACCATAACCCCAGTGAAGTCAACAGATCTCTGATACCACAGTTAAGAACTCTTACTTTAGTGATTTACTGATTACACAGGTCATATGAGGAAAGACTTTGTTTCTCTTCAAAGACAACACGGAAAAAAAACATCAAAAAACGAGACCAAAACAGAAGTAAATCTAATGAAATTTAATTTCTAACATTTGTCACATACCAGTCATATGAGGTATACTAATGGATGTTTTGTTAGGTGTTTTCCTCATTATCAAGTTTTCCTCATGTCCTGATGAGGATCACTAAGGTCTCCCTTCTTTGAGAAACACTCTTTTCATGGACAATATAGAAGCTTAATATCTGCATACCATCCATTCTTAACAAGTCAGCTGCAAAGTTCTCACTGGTTTCCAGGAAGGCATCACTGGGTGGGAGAAAACACATTGGTAATAGGGAGACTTGATGATGCAGGGTGATATATCTGAAAGTTTTTCCTCCAAGCACATAGCTAGGAACTCCACTTTAAGCAGCACACCTAAGCCATGATCATGCCAGAGCATAATGGTTTTTTTTTTCATGCTGAGTAAATAATGAAATAAAATTTACGCTAATAACAATAAAAAAATCAAGACACGCCCCTCCAAGAACTAAATTCAATATTAACATTTAATTGACTAAATTGTTGTGTGGGAAGGTAAAATACAACAAAATAAAACCTGACAAAACTAGGATCATATATTTTGATCATTTTCACAAGGTATTTCACATTATTATCTTTGTTATAAATATCTGAAAAAGAGTAAGTGAATGAAAACATCATTTTTAAAGCGCTTGGGGAAAAAAAAAAAAAAAAGCTGTGCTATAGCAAGACAATTACTAANAAAAACATTTTTAAAACGCTTGGGGAAAAAAAAAAAAAAAAAAAGCTGTGCTATAGCAAGACAATTACTAAGAATAAACAGCAAGCATCTATCCCTAAATGCCTCAAGATACAAGTGCAGTCCTAACTGGGATCAAAACTGTAGAAGTAGCTATAAACAGAATGAATTCAGATAGTACTGTGTAGCCCAACAGATCTGATAGGTTTTATTTTGTCTATTTTCTTGTTTTGTTGTTTAAATTGTTTGATTTAAATA
>VWZG01006036.1:72873-124044 GCA_013396735.1 Grallaria varia | reverse complement strand
CTGTCTAGGAGGAGCCATACATAGAGATTCAGCCGGCCCAGAAATTCTGTTGCAGTATATAGTGCAGTAATTAAAAAACAAGGAAATAACCTGAGTGTTTTCATTCAAGAATACTGAGCTGAAAGACAGTTTTTACGGTTTGTAAATACAAAAAAAGATACATTTAGCAATGTAACAAAATAATATTTACTCACAACTGGTTTTGTCTGTGTTGTCTGCACCATGTAAATAAACTTAGGGAGAATAGATTATAAAGATTATAATTATATATATATATAAAATTATATATTATATAATTATAGAGAAGAGATATGATTGCTAATACTGATTGTCTCATTTAAAAGTGGATTTTTATGCTAATGTAATATATTTCAGTAACATAACTATAATGATTCATTAAAGGAAAAATGGCTGAAATTGAATTTTATTTTATACTTATCTGTCTTACATTCCCTGATTTTGGCTTGTTGGCAAGATCGATAATTGGGCCTGCTTAGAGATAAGCCCTTCCTCTTCAGAGAAGGCATCCCACTCAAATCAGCATTGCAAAAGTGAATGACTGATAGACATGTGAGAGACACACATACAAGTACAACATCTCAGATGTGAGTATGTTGTCTCAGTGTTTTCAGAGCAATTTTCCCTTTATATGGTACATCAAGTAGCAAGTTCCTCTTGCAGAAAAAAGGCTGAATTTGGCCAAACTGAAATCCAAAGCCCCTTCATTACCCTGATAATACGCGATTCCAGGAAATCATAATATATAACACACATCATCTATTAATCTATAGTATGGAACTATGAACCTGGAAGAGAATAGGCTTGAAAATTTTCACCCAAACTACAAATATAGCACTGGCTTTGTCCATTGCAGTATAAAGACAAATTCATGTTCTAACAAGCTCCTTCACATTCTGCCTTCACTTTGGTGCTAGGAACTTGTCTTTTAATGCTGAATACTTTGACTTAGAAATTTTAGTAGTCTACCATAGTAGGAAAAAGACTTTCCATGCTAGCATCCCAATTCTCTTGCTAGTTATTGTCACTGAAACCCTTAATTTAGATCACAGAAGTGGCACAATAATAAATTATGGCACTCCTCTAAAGCTTCACCTTCCAACCCCACTACCATGATAGTGTCAGAAACTGAAAGAAGAAGAAAAGTTTATTTCTCAGTGAGTGTGATGTCACATTGAGCAAGAAGGAGCACATGAAGTGATTTGCAGTGCCAGTGTACTAGTTCAGAGCTTGTCACTCACATCTGACTTTCTTGGTTGTTGTTCTTGGCAATTTTTAAAGACTGTCACTTCAAACCTTCTTGAAAACAATTAATAAGGGTGGTGCACAAAGTATAAAATGCTGAATGTCATTTATGTGTAGATATATTTGCTTCATCTATTTGGACATGATAAGTTTTTATTAAAAAAAAAAAAAAAGAGAGAGACACGACAAAGTAAAAATACTACATACGAAATAACACTAAGAAGGGATTTTCTCCTAACTGAGAGGGATTTATTCTCAACTGATGTTACTTGGATGGTGACAGCTTTTCATGCCTTAGGTAAAGATATAAAAGGTAGGTGAGAGTTGAAGCTACATAAAAACTACAAGTTGTTTTTCAAAGAACGAGATAAAAATTGTCAAAGTTCTTCATGAACATTGTTCGATCAGCAAGTTCCAAAAACATTAAAAATCTAGTCCAGGACCATGCATAAAGGCAGTCACAGAGCCAAAGAAACATGATGTATTATCCCAGAGGATGGCATCATTTGTGTGTTCTCTGTGGACCTGAAAGGTCTTGTAACCCCCAGTATGAAAATGTTTAATTAATTAACCTACCTGGATTCCTCTCAGCCAGAGCCAAGGCTTTAATATACAGCCTGGGAATGACATGGACTGTATTAAACCAAGGAAATTCAGAAGCAAGTACCTAGGCTGCCTTCTGACTGAAACATGACAGCCCCTTTCTGCTTCTTGGTCCCCAGGAATACAGAAACGGTATTCATTGCTCTCTCAGAGAAAAAAATGCCAGGGTGAGTGAGGGGGATCAAGGCTTTGGCATGCACAGCAACACATTTCTGCAAACAGATTGAGACTCTCACACAGCACCAGCATTTTTTATTGGCCTGTCAAGGGCACAGCAGGTTTTTGGTCCACCTGGAAGTTGGGAGCCAAGAGACAGGCAGGGGAACAGACCAAATGGGTCTTCAGCCTGCCCAGTTTGCAGAGACGGAACTGGAGAAAGGAGGCGAGTAGTGTCTCTGGAGTATTGCAAGAGCAAAGATGGTGACGTGCGTTGAAGTGGAAGAAGACAAGGATATCTGGGAGATGTCTTGTTGACATGGGGTCACTCGGGGTACTCGGATCAGACAGACTAAGAAGTTTTGAGGGAACCAGGGACTATAAGGGCCAAGCAAAACACTAAGTTGAGCAGCAGGTGTACAGCAAGTGGACAAACTGAACCTTTAAAAGCTCAGTTTAAAGCACGTGTTGATGCCAGGACTAGCACCATTTTAACACTTCTAATACGAATTTTGAATTAAAAAAAAATTGTCTGCATACAGAAGTATTATTTCCAGGAAAGTTTCTGCAATATCTTTCCAACGAGAGATATTTTCAATTTTCTTCTTATTTTTTCCAAGCAAATGCTGAATGAACTACCTCTGATCCAAAGCATGATCTGGACGAGGAATGGTACGGTCTAATTTAAAAAAAACACAAAAAACGGATACAACTGAGACAACAGAAAATGACAAGGGAAAAGCTGAGTCAAATCAAATGTTGAAGTGTTCATGAAAGATAAATAAATGAAGAATAAAAATTGTACCTTGAGGAATTTGTTACAATATGGTAATTCATACAATCAAAACCTCTCTACTGCAAACTGGAATATTCTTCATCTCACTTGTGAGACTTCTTACAGAAATTTTATTTAACTCCTCCCTCATAAATTCGGTTCAGCATCTGTAAGCAAAATACCGCAAAAAATTATCTTATTGCATTGTAAAGTAATTATGGCAGTCCAAAAATCACAAAGGGTGGTAGTTTTTGTTTTCTTTATGGTAGCTAGCAAAAAAATCTTGCTAAAATATTCTGTATGTAAGAGTAAAAACCTATTATCATTCCTGATGCTTCTAACCCAGTGGAATTCATGTTTTTCATGTTTTATAAATGAAATGTTAGATCTTATTTCTTTATTGACTGGCAAAAACCTGGTAAATCCCAGAAGAATACCTACAGTAGATCTTTTCTGACATAGGGCAATTGGCTGTTTCATTACAGGGAAATCAAACCAGATGTAACTTTATTTATTACCTTCTTGTAGGGGAGAAATGGATCAGTCTTTGGAAACCAGTATGGACAATAATTTAGATGATAACTTGAAGAAAACATATTTTAGTTTTTAAGGCCAGACAAAACCATGAAATTTTGCTTTAGAGTATTTAAAACAGTGAAAAGCACTGCTGCACTTAAAATACAGGGACATTTTGTCAGTACTTGTAAAATAATTTTTTACAACATTTTATTTCATTAAAACTGTTAAAACACTTCTTGGTGTGAGGGCTGGAAAATATTTAAACTTGTATACAGGACTGTTACGTATTGGGTAAATTCATGTGCATTTTATCCATGTTAGATAAGAATGACAATATCCCCAGATCTCCTCGTTTAGACTGCCTGATTCTCATTTCTCTGTAGCTGACAAATCTAAACTGCTCTTGCAAATTCCATCTATAGTCAGTCAAGAACAAGATGACACCCAGATGGTGAGTCAACATGTGATTTAGGTGCATTTCTGTGGGTGGAATGAAACTTGCTTTGGAGACCTTTCTTTTTTGTACTCCTTCCTTAGAAAGACTT
Organism: Grallaria varia; assembly: GCA_013396735.1. NCBI lineage: Eukaryota > Metazoa > Chordata > Aves > Passeriformes > Formicariidae > Grallaria > Grallaria varia. The sequence goes on along the minus strand of VWZG01006036.1, from coordinate 120,183 downwards.
ACCTAAGTCTACAGTTAAGCTTGAAAATTAGACTGTATAAAAATTTGAATCAGTTAATTTAAATGAGAAATACCTCAGCTTTACTGACTAATTTCTAATTACCTAAATATGTAAAGGAAATTCATGAAATTCTATTTACTATATACTTGACTGATACAACAGTCAGGATGAGATTGCACATGAATGCCATCCAAAAGAGCAAAACACAAAAAGCAGACAAGAATATTGTGTCTTTGGGGGGAATGCAGTATAGCATTAGATGTACACTTCAATATTTGAAACCTGAAATCTGCGGTAAAGTTCTTTACAGGCAGATTCTTCAGTCCTTTATGAATGAAAAATTTTCCTTTTAAAAGTAGGATGTAGACATATCTTCTACATATGAATTGGTAGACATCTGAATAGTTTGCTTCAGAATAGGCTCAGGAATTTCCAGTATCTTTTTTATTTTCTTTTTTTGTCTTTAAAAAATCACAATAGAAGTGAAGTCAGCATTTTGCTAATTGCTGCAAAGAACCCAAAGAGCAGAGTTTTTTCTCTGTGATGTTTTTCTTGGACCAACAATCTCATATTCTTTCTGTCAGTATGGAAACCCTTGATGTGATATTGAAGTAAGAGCTACCTTTAGACAGCCATCTTTATGTAATATCCAAACCCTTTTTCATCATCACAGGTACAGTTCACTCCTGAGATCTCTGAAAAAAGTGAAGAAGGTGATTCATACCTTTGTCATATCTAGGTAAGGCTAGTGAAATTCATTATTTTTAATACGTCAAGCTAAAATGTCTGCTAAAATGCCTGCTAAAATGCATTTCCAATATTGTTAAGACATCAATTGCTAAAAATCTACCCAAATTCAATATCGTTTACCAACCCACTGCTATAAGTAGTTTCATTTACTTCTAGTAAAATATTACATTTATTTTAAAGGACAGATTTCATCTGAAGAACCATACTAGTCATGGTAACTTGTGTGTTTATTTAATAGACTAAATTTTGAAAAGGACTTTCAAAAATATAGTCATAAGCATTCACACGTGTAAGTAATAGAATTTATGCTTGCAAAGCCCATTTTTACTAAAAGGGATTTGCTTCAAAAATTCTATGCTTTGTGTAGGAAAGTGCTAGATCCATCATATGCATGTAGAGATGACAGTGTTTTAAAATATATAAACAAATAGAAAAAAGTTTTGAGTACACCCATGGAGTCAGGAATTTAAGAATTTGGCCTAGATTTAAAGTGGTTTTTCTGTGGGAGGTTACCAGCATTCTCCTGGAGAAACTGTCTGCCCATGATTTGGATGGATGCACTGTTCGCTGGGTAAAAAATGGGCTAGATGGCCAAGACCAGAGAGTGGTGGAGAGTGGAACAGATTCCAGGTGGCAGCTAGTCATAAGTGGCTCAGTATTGGGGCCAGACCTGTTTAACATCTGTATCCATGATCTAGGCAGGGTATCAAGTACACTCTCAGTAAGAAGATGACACCAAGTCGGATAGGAGTGTTGATCTGCTGGAGGGTGGCAAAACTCTGCAGAGGGATCTGGACAGGCTGGATTGTTGGGTGAAGGCTAGTGATATGAGATTCAACATGGCAAAGTGCTGAGTCCTGCATTTGGATCACAACAACCCATGCGGTGCTGCAGGCTGGGGGAAGAGCACCTGGAAAGTTACCCGTCAGAAAAGGACTGGGGAGCTGGCTGACCGCAACTAAACATGAGTCATCAGAGTGCCCAGGTGGCCAAGAAGGCCAGTGGTATCCTGGCTTGTGTCAGAAAGTGTGGCCAGTAGGATCAGGGCAGTGATTGTCCCCCTGTACTCAATGCTGATGAGGCCACATGTCAAGTGCTTGTGTTCAGTTCTGGGCCCCTCACTGCAAGGACTTTAAGGTGCTGGAGTGTGTCCAGAGAAGGGCAACAAAGTGGGTGAAGGGTCTGGAGCACTTGTCTTGTGAGAAGTATCTGAGGGAGATGAGGTAGTTTAGCCTGGAGAAAAGGAGGCTTGGTGGGGGAGCCTCTACCATTGCCTGAAAGGCAGTTGTATTCAGCTGGTGGTCAGTCTCTTCTCCCAAGTAACAAGTGACAGGATGAGAGGAAGCAGCCTCGAGTACCCTTGTGGGAGGTTTAGTTTAGATATTACAGAAAAAATCTTCATGAAAGGGAATGTCAAACACTGAAACAAGTTGCCGAGGACAGTGGTGGAGTCTCCATCCCTGGAGGTATTTAAAAGGTGTGTAGATGTGACCCTTAGGGTCATGTTTATTGGTGTACCTGACAGCACTGGGTTAGCAGTTAGTCTCAATGATGTTAGAGGTCTTTTCCAATCCAAAGAATTCCATTATTCTGTGATTGTTAAAACAGCAATTTCAGGACAATGCTGTTACAGCTCACTTCCTCTTTCAGTGGTTTTGAGAGAAACAATCTGGTAGTTTGTCTCAATTATTTTTTTTTCATAACCTTACTTAACATAAATTGCTAAAAACAGAAGTGGAAACTGTGCTAATCTCAACCCATTTTCTGCATGAAAACTGTAGTTTTCTTCTCCTTATTTGTGCGTATAACCTAATAAAATATTATTGAAATAGATTGTTTCTTTTAGAAAGACACCTGACATTGATAAAAGGACTCCAAGTGATGAGGAATTTACCATATTCTTCACTAATCCATTGCAAAGCTGATTGCCCTCACTGTTATAAATGTGTATCTTGCATCTACTCTTTCAACTGAAATCCCTTGCGACTGCACGTTGGTTCAAGTAAGATGCCATGACTTGTGTAAGAGCTTAATACATCAATGACTGCTTCAAGTGCTGACAATACAAAATGAGTGAGCTTTCTCCAACCATCAGATCAGATACAATAATCTTGTTACAGAACATTTATGCTTAAATTTAAATTTATAAAGCATTGCACAGGATTTTAACCATGCTATTTCACTGACCATAATGGAAATTGTCTACTGCATGCCCTACAAGCTGCTGATAAAATGTATGTGTTAGACACTAAGAGCAAGATATATGAAATGAATTGGGTGTTGCTGTGCTGTGATTTGTAATACCTAAACTTTTAAGCTGCTTGACTTCCTTTCTGCCATCAAGGTCCTGGATTAGATGGCCAAGACTCAGTGGGAATAACAGCATAAATCAGTGGGAGCACATAGCTCCCTCACAGCAGCCAGCAAATTCTGTCGGAAGCCTCTTTATTCTATCCATTATAAAGCTTTAGCTATTGCTAAAGAGGAAATATATATTGAAGCACATTTCTGGCCACAGTTTAACAGCTTAGTCTGGAATTAGAAGGCACTGAAGATGCTTTCTGTACTTCCAAATCATGTCTCCAAGACATAGATACACTTATCCCCTTCTGTTTGAGGGCATGGGGCAAAAGAAATACTTCCAGAGAAGGCAGTAAAGGTGATTGCTGTCTTACACAAAAGGACCTAAGTGAAACCTCCCTGTATGAAATTAGAAATCAGCTCCTTCCTATGCCTGAAATAATTTTATCCCAACAACCCAAAAGATCAAGTGCAGCAAACATAACTAAATTCTTTTCTGAACTGCACAACAAAGCTGCATACAGCCATCACCCTTCAAATTCATTTCCTAAGCCAGGTCACCAGCATGATGTTCCTGGCATCCCCATTCTCTAACCTTGCATTCCCAAATAAAGATTGAAATCCCACATGCCTCTCGGCCTTTCAAGAATCACTAAATGGTTGAAGTTGGAAGGGAGCTCTGCAAGTTTTCTAGTTCTACTCTCACTGCTCAAGCAGGGTCACCCAGAACTGGTTGTCCAGGACCATGTCCAGATAGTTTCTGAATATCTTCCAGGAGGGAGATTCCACAGCTTCTCTGGGCAACCTGTGTCAGTGCTCAGTCACTCTCACAGTGCTTCCTGATGTTCAGATGGAACCTCCTGTGTTTCCATTTGTGCCCATTGCCTCTGGTCCTGTCACTGGCTACCACTGAAAAAGAGCCTGACTCCATTCTTTTGTCATCCTCCCTGCAGATACTTGTGTACATTGACAAGTTCCTTCCTGAGCCTTCTCTTCTCCAGACTGAACAGCCCCAGCTCTCTCAGACTTTCCTCACAGGAGAGATGCTCCAGACCCTTCATGATTTCATGGCCCTTTGCTGGACTCTCTCCAGCATGTCTGGAGAATTGTCCAGTACTGTCCAGTACTAAGAAGTCCATAACTGGAGACAGTACTTCAGGGGTGTCCTCACCAGGGCTGAGTAGAAGGAAAGGATCACCTTCCTTGCTCTGGCAGCAACCACATGAATCAATCCAGGATGCCATTGGCCTTCTTTGTGTCAAGGGCACGTGGCTGCTTCATGTTAATCACCAGGACCCCTAGATCCTATTCCACAAAGGTGGGCAGTCCCCAGCATAAATTGGTGGATTTTACACTCTGCTGTTTCCATAGTCCCTGTTTCTCAGACTCCTGCATCATCAACAAGTAGGATGTTCTCTGATCCTTGTTGCCTGAAGCCTCACTTCTGAACCGTAGGGTTACATGAAGAAGCAGCAGCAGCAATACCACAACATCTCAGAGCTAGGACTTCCTGTTTGGATGAGGTGAGAGGAAGTGGGGAAAAGAACTGGGCAGGGGGAAAGAGAGAATACAAGAATAATGAATCTACCACATTCAGCTCGATTGCTGGACAGGGAGACACAACTTATGCATTTCGCATAAGTCACCAGGACTGCAAGTAATTCCATGCTCATATGTAAAAGACCTCACCATTAAGTGCCACAGTTCTATTCCATTTTTACCCCCTAACTCTACTGTCAAATTTTTAGCCAGATTATTCTATAGAAAAGGATTTCCAAAATATATGTCAAGTTATTTATTACATAGTAAATGATTTTTTTTCTTAAAAAAAATAAATTAAACATTCCTGAGGCATTGATCATTGGAGGGATCAAAAATTATGTTTATTCCTTTCATCACAGTTGCCACTCACAAAGAGAGCAACCTCTTCAAGAAAAGCCAGTGATCTGTACCCAAATTTATATTATAAATACAAGGCTGTAATAGGATACTTCAAGGTTTGAATGACACAGAGGTAAACAATTACAGTCCTGAGACAAAGACAGAGTTTTAAGTCTCTTGTCCCATGGCCCTAATGTCTCATTTAGTATTGCAGTTATAACATTAGTCATACAGTTAAATTATAATTCAAAAGTGTGATCTAGTTAGGAGCAGCCAGGGCAGAAGTTAGGAGACCTGTTTGCTATTTCAAATTCCATAATTTCTTTCCAAGTGAGCAAATCCCAAAACATGTTTGTCTCAGAAATAGAATTATGTATATCTATTTTTATTAATAAACAAAGGTGTTACATGGTCAATAATTTACTAATTATAAATATTGTTAGTATTAGCAGGAAAGCAAGACGTATCCTGACTGCATGATTTACATTTCGTGATAATCCTTTACATGACTTCACTGTGCTGAGTGTTTAACAAAGTAGCATTCAGAGTGCACAATGTACATGGCTGTAGTTTATGATCTGCTGGCATGAACTGAATAATACGTGTCTTATGTAACGCTGGTCTAAAATATATAACGTGCATTTGACTCATCAATTTGCAGGCTGTTCTGCTGGAGCCCTAGAAGTTTAAACACAAACCTCATTGTCACCTTATAGATCTTTGCTGTTGTGTGGAAAAACTTATCTTGTCCTTCTGTTTTACACTTAAGTAAAAAAGGCTGAAATATGTCAACTTTTGTCGCTTTCACTATGTCTGGAGTGTAACTTTCACCCTTGCAAGCAGGGAAGGAGATTCAGTCAGTGTTTAGATCTGTGTAACATTACCAATTCTCTTACTTTTCATAACATGAAAACACTTGCTCACTCAAGACTTTGATATGTGCTTATGACAGAGAGGTACCTTCTGAAGTACGTGGATTTCAGAATGGCTGGTTTTCTTCTTACAGAATCTTGAGATTCTAAGAAGTCCTCATGGGATATGGCAAAGGCAAAATTAAAGATTCCTAAACTAACTCCATGAAACTACATAAAAAGCTTAATAAATCATGTAGGCTGCACTATGGAGCAACAAACTCTAACACACCTGTGGGACAAGGGAGCTCAAACAGCATCTCCAAAACCTATCATTAAGATCAGCTTTATATCACTATGTTACACACCAGCTGAGGGAACTCTTTCTCCCTGTTTGTTAGTAATCAAACAAAGCATTTTTGTGTCTCTCAGCATTTAACATTCAATTTGTTAAATGTCAGAGAAGAAAACCAAAATGAAATAGAGATCAGTTAATAATGTATTCTTTAAAGTTTCATCATCTCAAGGTCCTGTGTTTCTCCATGTTGACCTAATTTGCCATGAAAGAAACATGGTCCTTGTTTCAGAACATTCCAAGTGTAGAAATTGCTAAATCTTAGTGAGAATTGTATGCTAGCAAAGACAGCCATCTTTATTGACATTATTTTAACCATTCGTAGTAAATACATATCATTAAGAAGACAACTGTACTAAGTGAAACACAATTTGTTTAGATACCTAATATTTTAACTGTCCCATTTAGTGGTTGATCTTTTCTCATATAGCACTCTGACATTCTTTCTACATCAGACCTCAGTGTAGTTAGTTGGTATCTTGCCAGCTTAGCTATAAATAAAAATTTGGTTAGGACTGCCTGACACTAAACAAATCTCACCGTGTAAAAACTTCAACTGGAATTGGAAAAGTAGGCTATACTTTCAAGCTATTTGTCATGTATTTAAATCCATCCTTATCTGTTATCATTGAAAATCATTATGCATTGACAGCAGTGGCTACTGCAGGAGTTTCAGTCATGGTAGACAGAAGTCTGCATCATAAAACCTTAATATAAATAGTCTAATACTGTAGCCTTTAAAAATCCTAAGTGAGAAGATAAGAACTGAAAAAGTTGATAAAATTAAGGTTCTCTCTTGCTATCAAGGCAGCCATCCTAAAACAAGATTGAGGCATTCTGGTATTATTGTGAGTAAGGTTCTATTTCCATGTTTGATTATCCTGCAAATACAAAGGGGTCTATGGTAGTAATTGCTATTAGGAGCCAACTCAGAAATATGAGAATTCAGAAAATAGAGGAGAAAGATGAGCAAAGTGGTGAAGATTTAGGTTAGATGTCAGATTGGAACACTGTTGAAATTATTGCAAAATACTTGCTGGCAGAGAGAATAATAAATCTGACCAACCACATTTATTAAAAGTATTCTCTATGCATTACTTATTTACAAATAATCACCTTCTAGATATTTAAGTATTAGAGAAACTCTGTTTTCCCCTAGAAACTTAATTAGTTTAGCTATCCCAATATAACACATTTATCCAATTTATCTACCTTTTTATTCTACAAGCTACTTGTAATTTGAGCTGTCACATTAATGTATAGTGATTTCAGTGCACTTAATCAGGACAACTCTAAAATGAAAAAATGGAGGAAAATGCATAAACACTTACAAGGTCATCTGCAAGCATGTAATTTCATGAGTAAAAGTCTTATATGAGGCACACTTTAACCTCAAAAGACAAGGTCAACATGAGTATACTTATTTGTTTATTCTTATATACATGTTTCATGTATACTACTTAGTATTGCCCATTCCCACGAGATAATTGTACTGACCATTATTAGCTACAAATGCAGCTCCACAAAAACAGTAAACTTGGATAATCATTTTATCTTTCATGTTTGCTACCAGTTTCATACTTATGATCTCATTAGTTTTGGCAACTCCCACAGATTATTGCATACTCTCACTTCTGAACATTTTATATTGATTCAGAATAATGGATTAATTCCCATTAGTTGTGTTGTCAGAAGCTTGGAAATTACTTTGGATACACTTTCCACAGTATTCCTTTTTTCATCTGGTGTGCACCTACCTATGATGGAATTTATGACGAGTTTGAGCTGGGAATGTTCCTTGACCTGCTGATGTTCCAGAAAGTTTTCACAGTCAAGAAAATTTCCATAAGGGAAGTTAAAAAAAATTGACCTAGCAATGGAAACATAGGCTTTTTTAGAATCAAAGAAGCTTGCAAAACATAGAATAGATTTGAAGAAATTTTTTTAGACTTATCAAGCACAGATAAAAGTACATCTCTAAATGTAAGGAAAAGAATCCATTCCTTCCAATAAAGATTAGAGGTAAGAAAACAGATAGCCAAAGTAGGGGACAAATCCATGACAATTTGTGGATTGCAGTCATCTACTAGTGCTCCTTCCTTCTGACCCTTTTATCCTAAATATGTCATTATGACATAGCCTTCAGTCCAGTAATCTGGCTGATCTAGATGGTATGGGACAGTGAAGTCTGGTGATTTTTGTCAATGCCCTCTCCATGTCAAACAACATAATATCAGTCCACTCAAAGAAACTTTGTATGAGTTACAGGCAACAGAGAGCACCAGGCACTTCTAGGATGCAATTACTCATTTTAGATGTCTATTTCGGATGTGCTCAATTGCATCTTGAAAGTATATATAGCACTCAACACTGTATAGGGACATTGCAGTGGGTTGACCCCGGCTGGACACCAGGTACCCACCAAAGTTGCCCTATCACTCCCCTCCAGAAATGGACAGGGGAGACAAAATATAACAAAGGGTTCATGGGTTGAGATACAGACTGGGAGAGGTCAACTCACCAATTAATGTCATAGGCCAAACAGACTCACCATGAGTCTGTTAATTGAATGTGTTACTAACAATAGCAGAACAGGATAATAAGAAATAAAATATATCTTAAAAACAATTTCACCCCACCCCTCTCTCCATCACAAGCTCTACCTCCTTCCCGCAGCAGTGAAAGGAAATGGAAAATGGTGGTTATGGTCAGTCCATCACAGGTTGCTTCTGCCACTGCTCAGGGAGAGGAGTCCTTCATCGGCTCCAGTGTGGGGTCCCTCTCACAGGAAACAGTCCTCCAAGAACTTCTCCAACATGAGCTCATCCCATGGGCAACAGTTCTCCAGGATCTGCTGCAAAGTGGCTCACTTTTCCATGGGGTGCAGTCCTTCAAACACAGGCTGCTCAAGAGTGGGTCCCACACAGGGCCACAAGTCCCACCAGAAAACCTGCTCCAGAGCTTCTCTCTTCATTGGTCAACAGGTCTGTGCCAGGAGCCTGCTCCATCACGGGCTTCCTATGGAGTCATAGCCTCTTTTGGGCATCCAGCTGCTCTGGTGTTGAATCCTTCACAGGCTGTAGGTGAATCTCTGGAAGCCTCTGGATGTCCATGGGTTTGCAGGGTCACAGCTGCCTCAACATGGCCTTCACCGTGGGCTGCAGGGGAACCTCGGCTCTGGCAACTGGATCATCTCCTCCTCCTCTTTCTCCACTGACCTTGGTGTCTGAAGAGTTGCTCCTCTCATATATTCTCACTCCGCACTTCTCTGGCTACAATTACCTCCACACAATACCTTTTTTCCCTTCTTCAATATGTTATCACAGAGGTGTTACTATCATTCCTGATTGTCTTGGCCTTGGCCAGAGTCGGGTCTGTCCTGGCAATGTCTGGCATTGGCTCTGGGGGAAACTTAAGGCAGCTTCTCATGGAAGCCACCCCTGTAGCTCTTCTGCTATCAAAACCTTGCCATACAAACCCAATCCAGGCATCTAGAAAGTTAATTCAGCTGTGGAAAAGGTAGATGTATATGTTTAGTCAAAACCCATGCTACATCTCTGATTACTTTGGCACATTTCTCATTTGAGAAAGTCAATGAGAAGCCTTATGAGTGACCAATTCCACTGATATCTGTATTCCACAACTCACTCAATGAGTTTGATGATTTATTATGTTAGATATGTGACATCTGAATATTTAATTCTTACTCAATAAACTTCAGGCAATGCTGTGTGCTTCTGGTCAGCAGCCTTTTCTGCTGAAATATCAGATCATATTTATATCTCTGCAAGGCTTTCACTAAGTCTCTGTTTTCTGAGGGGTAAAGAAGACAGCACTGAAACCCCTGTACTCTGAGCATGCATTCAGTTAGAGAATCTCTGGCAACAGTTTCCTTTATTTAGAGCCAACACAGGGAAACACCAGGAAGACTTATGCCATGGCATATCTATGATATTGACGAAATTCAACTCCTTATTGTCTTCTTTTTTTTTTTTTTTTTTTTAAATTTTCAAATTCAGTTAAGCAATAAGGAGAGCAATGTGTGCCTTGATAGCCTTATGGAATAGAGATGACAGAAATAAAGAGCAATATTTAAAGAAAGCAAATGTACAAAGAACTAGTCACCTATTACCACCCCTGGAGACAAATGTTTCCAACACAGGGTATGTAATTAGATTCCTGGCTACTTCAAGGATTATTCAGTATCATTTCCAGCTAAAAGAGGTGGATTTTTACTTCACATTTTCACTTAAGATGTTCACATCCTAGTTCTTTAGGATTAAGGTCTTCCGGTAGAAACGCAGGGCTTTTTCACTTCTAGATTTAATCATGGTATATGACACCACTCAGAGCTACCCAAACAAGAAGAACTTGGTGATCTCCCTTACTAAATAACATACCTGACAGAATAGGTGAGCCTTGGCTGCACTACCTGTAAAATTACCAGAACAAAGTTTGCAGTAGTCACTTGGAACCATAAAACTACTAAATGATAATAAATAGACATATTTCTGAGAGATCCCTTATCCCTCACTCTCTGATATCACCACAGCAAATCTAATCACAGATGTTTGCACTTACACTGCTGTGCCATTAACAACATCAAGAGTTTCTCTTAGGAGTTCATCAATATTTGATTTTCAAAAAAAAAAAACCTGTTACTATGTTACCAGTTACTGTTTCTAACTAATATAATACATACTTTAGTTTGTCGGCCTATTCAGTGTTAGGCTACAGATCAGACTTTAGCATCACAAGGAACAAATTTCTCTTTTAGGCAAAGTTTATAACTGCTTTAGTTGAAAGTGCAGATGTAGGTGTATCTTGAGATCTACTTTGCTCTGGAAGTTCCTCTCTTTCTTGATTAGGCAGGTTAATGTTTTCTTCAACCATCTATTCTTCCGAGCTTTTTTAAACAGATTGCTCATGGAATTGTGAGTGTTTAACAGGAAGTAACAGACATTTTTTTGACATCAAAAGGATTCACAGGAGTTACTCTTTTCAGTCCTTTTATGTGTATTGCTGTAAGACATAGTTTTAAAATGATGTGTTGCATTTGGAGTATGAGTGTTTGTATGGAAAATTCTTTAACATATAAATAAATAGCTTATTTTTTGAAAGCTAAGTAATTCCATATCTTGATAGAGTAGTTTCACACTGTGGATACAGTTCAGCTAGTAAATCAGTTGTAGTGTAATACTGTAATTGCCATAATTCACAACTACCATTTTTAACTAAGGTAGGTTTTAAAATCTCTTTACAGCTATAAAGCAAAATTGGTATTTACCATGAATTCTCTTATGCTATGCTTCATCCCATTTTGTCAATCAATACCTAATACTGTTAGCCTAATAATATGCATACAATGTAATTAAACATAGAATATAATTATATTGTAAGTAGAAATCCTCCTATTAAACATAACAATGCTTTAGACACGAGTAGACTAAAGAAACAAAGCTCTACAGAGTTGTGTACAATTATTATTGTCTAAACAAAGAGCTGAAATGTCATATGAAGATGAAGCACAATAAAAGTGATTGATATGTCATTTTTTGTATTAGTTATGGTACTGTATGCTGACTACTTCACAATGCACTCTTAACTACAAAAAAAGTGTGTCATAGTGCTGGTTGAAGACATATATATTTCTATTATAGATCTAACCTGTTTAAATTACACTATTGTTTTCAAGGAAAGCTTATAATCCTTTTTAGATGAGTGACATTCTCTTTTTAGCTTTAGTGCTTTACCGAAAAAAAAGAAACCGAGAAAGCATCAGATCTAGGAAACATGTGCATCAGCTATTACCAGTCACCTAGCTCATACTTGTCTTATTAATGTGGTTTCAGAGGAAGGTCAGACCTGTAACAGATGTATTACTCAGTTGACAACAGGAACATCAGCACTGATGCGTATCACTCACAGAAGTAAAACCTCTCTGCTTAGGCCATTGCTGCCCAATCAGGACACCATTGCAATGAATAAATTGTTCTACTTAATCTCATAAATGTATATAAAAAAGAACTGCCATCAGTGTACTTCCTTCAGATCTACAGAATAGATCTCCTCAGACTCAGACAAAGGAGGACTTCTGAAAGGTAAAACATATATATATTCTCTAAGCTGGTCATACCATATGGGAAGAAATCTCCGAGGCTGGTGCAATTCAAAAGCATGAATTAGACAACAATGAACATGGTGGACCCCCAAGATACACTTATTGCAGGGTACAAAACCCAAGCTAATTGCCAAAGTGTCAGTGCCTATATGTAAGTTAAGAGTCTAAGTTCCTGTGGTGGGTAGACCTTGGCTGGACACTAGGTGCCCACCAAGTGAGCTGCTCTATCATCCACCTTCTCAGCTAGACAGGGGAGAGAAAATGAGGTGGAAACCAATTTTTAGGTTGAGATAAGGCAGTTTAGTAAAGCAAAAACAAAATGCACAAGAAGAGGAAAAAAATCCAAAGATGTTACTCTTTACTTTCCATCAGCACACAACTTTTGGCCATTTCCCAGGAAGCAGGGCTTCAGCACATGTAGCAATTGCTCCAAAAGGCAAACACTGTAAATAATGAATGTCCCCCCTTCCTCCTACTTCCCTTAGCTTTCATATCTGAGCCAAAATCATATCCTACGGAATATCCCTTTAGTCAGTTTGGGTCAGCTGGCCTAATTGTGTTCCCTCCCATGATCTTGCCCACTACCATCCTACTGATGGGGTACAGAATGTTGGGCAGTGCTGATGCTGTGCCAGCTCTGCTCAGCAGTAGCCAAAGCATAGGTGTGTTATTAATACCTTTCCAGGTAACCAACACAAAGCACAGCACTGTGAGGGTTGCTGGGGGGAAAACTGACTCCACCTCAGCCAGACCCAATGGAGTTCCCATTATGATTCGCTGAGTGTTAGTCAATGCAAGCAAGAAGGCTGTACATCTGACAATATCCTTAGCTACTCTGGGGTGATTTTAAGAACTCTCAGCATTCATTTTTTTATTGACTAGATGAAAGATTAGCCATTTAACTCAGAGGTTGGTGCTTGTATTTAGAAACCTGTATTTAGATTTTCAGAATCCAAAGCTGATGATCTCTAGATGTACCTTCTAAACTCAGTCATCCTGTGATCTTGTGATTTCTCAGTTTCATGTGCCCAGTTAACAGAAGATTATGAAACAGTAAAAGATTTTTAAGGCTTTCAACCTTCTGAAAACTTTGAAATAATAATAATTTCCACATATTACACAAGACTATTTAGAAATCAGCTTTGCAAACGGAAGTTTAGCAAAAGCACAGAAGCATTTAACCTTGATAAAAGCAAATCAGATTTTGTATTAGTGACTTTCATGTACATTGCCCCCTTTTGTTTCTCTTCAAGCTTTAATTTCTTAGTAATTATATATTACCACTAAATTTCAAAACAACATGTTCAAGGTGAGCAACTGATTCCTTTCGTATGTATCACAGTTGCCAGTTCATAGTCAGCGACCAGTGAAGGGAGATATTTGCTAGCAAAGTAATGTTAATCTACCAGTTCAATGGACCTCACCCATCTACACAGCACACTCAGAAAGCTGTGATCACTTCTAACCCATCATACCCAGCTCTCAGCATAGGGTGCACTCCCTCTTCTCCACTTTCATTTATATCTTCATGTCTCTGCTTCCTTCGAGGGTATGAAGCATTTCTTGGAGGTGTACCTTGGTCCATGTTGCACAAAACAGATTATATTGAAGTCACCTACTGAGTTTATTGAAGTGCTGCTTTGAAAACATATGCCTGTATTTTAAAGTGCAGTGAATTTACATTTACAGCTGAAGCAAGATTTAGAGGAGACCAGTGAAGCCTTCCTCAGCTGAGGACAAAAAACAGATTTTGTAGATTCTAGAATAATCAAAGACTTAATGTTGTTTCATTCCTTCATGACTGAAACTCACTGGTAGGCTTTTATTATGTTAATTTTCCAAACTTGCAAAGCAAAAAAGTAAACTGAAGGTAACCAAAGGGGCTATTTGGTAGAGACAGAAATGAACTGTGTCTTTTGAAGTGCTCCAGAGAAAATGTGTTCAGAATATTTAAGCCTCAAGCGAGTTACCAAAGGTTATTCATTCACAAGTGAGATAAATTCATACCTGTCAAATTGTCTGGATGCTCTGTGTGATCACTAGGGCCTCAAATCATTTATTTTTTTCCCCAGTGAAAGTTCAATATTTTCACATATCCAAATTTAGTAGCATTTTCTGTGCCTCAAAGTAAATTAATTCATTTTCCTTTCATCTCACTTTCTACTTTTACAAGACAAGCATGGAGGAAAAAAGAAATCCAGGTTGGCTGGCACAAATTGTTTTTAAGTACCATTTTGCAGTACAGCCTGCAACTGCCTTACAACAGATAATATAGTGGTAAACAATCTTTTTAGAAAAATTCTAGGGCTGGCCATGATTTAAAATGAGTGTGTAAAATATTAGACTTCAAGGACTATGCAGGTCTTGAATTGGTTTGAAGACTTTCCCACTGCTTAAGCTCTCAGATGTGCAAAAGAAGCATATCTGAACACAAAAAGTTTCTCTCTTCTACACTTCGATAATTGATCCAAAAGGAATTATTATAATCAGCCTAAACTTTCGTTACTGTAATAACATGAATCACTGTTTCCATCACACAAAATCTGGAGTGTATTTGATATCAGTCCTGTGGACTGATGAATGGACCAGGGTTAAAAAATGCAAGCAAGAGTAGCAGAAACCTCACATTTTCAATGAAAAAAGAGATGGTCAGGGAAGGCACCAGAGAAACAGTTTGCTTATGAGGCCAGAAGTGCAAAAATGGTGGACAGAAGGAGTCACATTACTGAGAGACACAAAAAGAGACAGAGACTGATACTGTGGATGTTTCCTGTATTTTCCTATCTGTTCTTATTACTAACCGCACATGATAGCGATTCAAAATGTAGGTGGGTTCAAGGTCACACTACTTGCATAGCCTAATTTTTGTAAAAAAATTATTTGCATTCTACATTTCTGACAGCATGGAAAATAGCTTAATTTTATTTAGTTTCACAATAAAATGAGGAAACAAGTTCCATATATTTTTCACATGCTTTATGCTAAGTCAGCATTAAAAAAATCCCCAGAATACAGTTTCTGCAATAACAATTCCAGTTTTTACTTTTATATTCTGTACTTTTAACCTTTTCTGGTTTTATTGGTGAAGTAACACAAACCACATCATTCATGTCCTACCTTTTGCTGCATTTGGCATATCATTTTAATGAAATCAGATGAAATTTTGAATAAGGCAGTGAGACAAAAATCTGGGAAACCTCTTTCCTGCCTAGGTAAGCAATTTCAGAATTCTTACTTTTCTATATAGTATCACTAGATCTAATAATGTATCTTTATTCTATTCAATTTATTTCTTTCTGGATAAAATTTTAAATTCTCCCATCCAGTCATGCTGATGTAGTTGACATTGTTTATGGTTTTTCTTGTTGATGTTTGGGGGTTTTTTTTAAAACCATGAATAAATTTTATTTTCAAATCAATGCTTTATTCCTCACTTAGGATATGTTGGTTCTGAAAAATGCAGCCTACATGTTATCTACTGTTTTGAGGATGTCTGATTCATTGTGGGGAACACCTATTGGCAGAGAGTTAAAATGATTAAATAGTCAGTAAGAGGAAAAATGAACTATTCAGACTCCTAAAACTGAGAGAGGGAAATACTTCATGCTTGTACCTTCATTACAACTATACTGTTTCTTTGGATAGCATTTTTTGTATTTACATGTGTAAGTTAGAAAGTGCATACAAATGAAATATAAAAGAAATATTATTAATACTATTGATTTATTATTATAATTAATACGATTTATTATTAATTTGAACATCCATTATGTACATAACACTGCAAAAAAAACTTTCAAGGGGTCTGATAACACTATTAGTGTATTGCTATAGTATTTCAATCTACTATTGTAAAATGTACAAAGCTGACTTATTTTGATCCTACCAAGGGGAGATTCTGGCCCAATGGGGTCAGACAAGAATGTAGCAGCATATGTATATTGTATAAATACAAATAAAATAGATCACAAGGTACTCGGAAAATGACAGATACTTTAGTTCTTAAAAAGCTTAGACTTTCAACTCCTTTGGAAATTATGAAATAAAGAATAACAAAAAACAACCCCCCATTATTATCCAAGTAGAAGTGGTATAAGATCATTTATCTTGATGGATGTCACCTTAGAGCACATATTATCCCTATCTCTCAAAGTGTTTTTTCCCCCTTATTTCATCTCTGACATTCATTGTAAATTTAATGATCCACATACGATTTGCTGGTGTCTCAGTCTGGTGTTTTGAATCATGAAACTAGTACTAAATTTATGGCACTGCAGTACCACTTAGTGAATCATTAAGCAGTACAGTGATTTTAACGATTTGGATCATACTGGACCTCATCACTGTATAATGAGGTTCCATTTAGTGTAAATTTTATGTAAAAATTCAATTTGCAAACCAACAACATGAAACTACAACATTTTTTCTAACCTGACATCACATTTATTTATCGTGATTTCCATCAGTGTTTCATGTGGGGAAAGAAAATGTTATCTCATTACAAAAGTAATTTTTTACAGACCTCGCACAGTGAAAAATATGTATACTATATGACTGGTATTTTTGTAGAAATCTATTCTAAAACATAAACCTCTAGAGGGCTTAGATGTGGTTATCAGACTATGCTGAATTAAACTGCAGTATTACTGATATAGCTAAGCGCTTGGAGAAGTGATTGTTCAAAGGGCTTCCAAACCCTTCTCTAATGTCCAAGAGGATCCACCAACAAAGAGGGGAACACTTGTTACTGCCCAGGTCAATAGCACTGGGTCACCCCATTACCGTTTACATTATAAACCCTATTTCTCAAACCAAAGACTTATGATGCTGAATGTTTTTTAACTGCTTCTCTAAAACAACTGAAGGAACTAAGAAGATACATGCAACCAACGCAAATACAGATTCCCCACTCTGCGCTGCTTTTGCGTTGTAGAAAGTGTACTAGGTATAATGAAGGTAATGCACTGTTAGAATAACTAGAAGTTCCTATAGAAAGTTTTCCATTTGCAAACTAGTAATATTTGACATTGTTTTCAGTAAAGCTCAAGTTGATTTTCCTCAGGAAAAAAAAAAAAAAAAAAGGCAATCTAAAACATTCACAGATAATACTTGGATAATTCTCTAGTTCCATTTCACCTAACTTCTTGGTAGTATTAATATAGTTGGGCCAGAGTCCTAAAACAGAAGAACCTTAATAAGCTGAGTTCTTGAAAAGACTGATTTTTTTTTTCAGTTCTTTTGGACCAGGTGATGTGCCTTTAAGGAACTTGAGTTGTAGTTAATTTAGTTATTGAAGCACTGCAGTATTTTTGAGATGGTGTAAAACAATGGGAATATACTAAAAAATCCTTATGTTAATTGATCTGTTGGTTCAAAAACACATGGCAGCTCAGATTCTGTAAGTACTTTACAGATATCAAAGGTAACAGAAGAAGTAAGAAAGGAGCCTTTTTTATCTCCAAAGGAAAAATTAAAGCAATGAGTGATAGTCACCATGCAGAAAATCAAATGCATATAACTGGGAAATAAGCAAAGTAGCATAATGATTATATCAAAATCTTCAAGTTACAAAATATTATAGAATCATGAAAACACTTTTCTGCATGACTGCCCTCCTCAGATGCCCATTGCTAGACATAAAATACAGTAGCTTTCTGTTAAACAGCATCAATGGCAAAGAAATATGCAATACTACTTACCTGTGCATTTTTTAAATGGGGTGGATTATACCAGAGATAGAAGTCCCTCTCAGTCTTTTAGCTTCTTTTCAATGGTGTGGTTGTAGACATAATATTTTATGGAACTGGGAACTCTCAGTAATCTGACTTGAGCAACAGTAAACCTTCCCATATAGAGTTGTGTAGTTGCTGTGGAATTAGAAAGAATACTAGATGAAATACAATGTAAGATCTCTAGCAAATAAAATACATATTTTTTAATAATTTACAATTGAATCCATACTTGTAACAGTGTTTAGGAAATAGCAAGGTTTGCTTTCATCTAGCTGAAGGAATATGCATATGCACACTCTCTCATGTAACACGTTCAATAGCACTCGCATTCATAGGTTAGTAAGTACCAGAGCTAAAAAAGCTGAGTTTCCTATGGATTTGTGTGTCCCAGCTGACACCCTCTACTCTTAGAGATGCTATGTTTCCAGTGAACACTTACACTCACAGAAAACCTATTTGCACTATGTGGATTCTCTGATGTCTAATGATGGTTGAACAGTAGCTGCAATATTTTCTTCATCTGAGTCACTAGCAGGGTCCCTCTCTCCAACTTTGCCATCTCCATCACACATTTCCACTGATTCATGTGTAAGTGCAGATACCCTTTCCTGAAGATTTATAGAGAGGAGGTTAGAGCTTATTTCACTTAGGAATGCTTTCCTGCCTAAGAAGAAGTGCCTTTCTCAAAGATAGTGGGATGTTTTTTTACCTCCTACATTCCAGAGGAAGCTTTCAGTCTCTTTCTCTGGTATGAGGAGAGAGAAACTCTCACAGAGGTTGTGGGCCTTTGTGTTGGGGAGGGCCTAGGGAGAGGCCAGCGAAGAGAAAAGTAGTTTATTTATTTAGAAGGTGTAAGATTCCCATCCACAGGTGACTAAAAATCTCCACAATTCAATGAAAAAGTATTTCCTCTGATTCTAATGTCTTGCCAAATTAACTTTACATAGTTAGTGAACAAGTGATAGCATGGCCTTTGGAAAACTCCTAATGGTAGCAGTAGCACTAGCTATTTTATTGTAAGGACTTTCTCAGATCATTCAGAATATCCTCTGGGCCTACCTCGATTTGAGACAATTTGGAGGGGTGAAAACCTCTGACAGAAGTGTCTTCCCTCAGATTCAATACCCCTGGTTTCTCCAATACAGAGAGAGACAAAATACACCCATGAGTAAGTGAAAAAAAGAACTTTTTACCAAGCAGAATGCTAATAACAATACTGATAAAACTGGGTTAAACCAATTGATGAGGAGAAACTTCTCAAGCCTTGTGCATCGGAACAAACTGAAATGGTGGCTGCCTCCACCACTCAGAAAAACCACACACTGTCACAGGACAGAGACAAGATGGCCACCTTTCCATATGACTTGCCTCCCCCAAGCCCAGAAATCCCAGCAGGAATAGTTGGAGAGTCATCACTGGCAGGAAACAGCAGATAGCTGGGATTCGATTCTGGCAGAAACTCGCGTGATGCTGGAGTGAGGTTGCAGTGCTGGTACAGGCAGTCAGAGTAGGGCTGTGCACTCTCCAGGTGACTGGAAGGACCTGCAACACACCTGTTGGATCCAGAGACAAGGCTTGGTTGTTAAAATTCCAATATTCATTGGTCAAAGTGGTGATTGCAGTCCTGTTAAGTGATAGTAGCAGTCTGGGTCTATTGAGTCGTTGGTGGACGCCCTGGTGGTGAGGGAAGCCCCAAAAATCAAAGTAATATACACTCAAGTTCAAGTGGGAACACCTCTGGTACCTCCCCTGAGGCAGGTAGGTGGGAGGGGGGGACGGAGGGTGGGGGTGGGTGGCACGGGTTTACACTGGGTGATGTAACTCTGTGAGTCACGGGATACCTCAGGAGTCTTTGACACCTTCTAACCGTTGCATCTGAGTTCTTTATGGCCCATTATGGCTCATCATGAGAAGAAANGGAAACAGCAGATAGCTGGGATTCGATTCTGGCAGAAACTCGCGTGATGCTGGAGTGAGGTTGCAGTGCTGGTACAGGCAGTCAGAGTAGGGCTGTGCACTCTCCAGGTGACTGGAAGGACCTGCAACACACCTGTTGGATCCAGAGACAAGGCTTGGTTGTTAAAATTCCAATATTCATTGGTCAAAGTGGTGATTGCAGTCCTGTTAAGTGATAGTAGCAGTCTGGGTCTATTGAGTCGTTGGTGGACGCCCTGGTGGTGAGGGAAACCCCAAAAATCAAAGTAATATACACTCAAGTTCAAGTGGGAACACCTCTGGTACCTCCCCTGAGGCAGGTAGGTGGGAGGGGGGGACGGAGGGTGGGGGTGGGTGGCACGGGTTTACACTGGGTGATGTAACTCTGTGAGTCACGGGATACCTCAGGAGTCTTTGACACCTTCTAACCGTTGCATCTGAGTTCTTTATGGCCCATTATGGCTCATCATGAGAAGAAAACCTTCAGGCTGGGTGTGAATGTTCTGTGGATTTATCACAGCTGAGTCATTTGTGTAAAGGAAAGAAACAGTACCTCACCTCGCAGGATTTGCCTCTTTCCTTACCTTGTTTAACACCCAGCTTGTAGCCTGGGATGTCAGATGTTCACACCTTCAGCAGGTGGCCTGGGTGGCCACTCTGTATATTGATAGCAAAGCACATTGCTGATTGAGCCATGAGCACCAATAGTCCAGTCTCTTGCAGCACCTGGGTGGTCACTGCAGATGATCAAATGTTTGAGGTATTAATCACTACCAGTTCAGTTTCTTTCAAGAAGGCAAAACACCAAACAAACAGCTAGAGATGAGCGTATGCCAGAATTTTTGTGTACAGCAGGACAGCACCGTACAAGCAGTGTGACCGCTGCAAGCAGCATTCATGACAAATAATACTTTGAACAATTCCTCAGCAAAGGTTAGTTAGCTGACAGGCTAGCAGGAGGACTGCTCTTTGCTGGTTTCCTGTCCAGCTTTATTCCAGCTCATATGGAGCACACAGTTCATCCAACACAGAGATTAGATAGCTAAATGCACACCAAATAAAGCTTCAAAGCAGATAAAATGGCACTACTCAGAAGAAAAATGTTATTGTAGCAGTTGGACTAGGAAAAAGTAATGGTGTTCAGAAAAAAACCTTACCACTATTGTCAAAGGTGACTTATGGTTCTGGCTAACAAAACATCTCAAAGGCTATTACATATTTCAGAATATTTCATGTGAAACAGAAATTTTAAAGGCAATTTCAATTCTTCCCCTCATAAATCAGCGTTTTGAAAATGTTGGCTGGAATCTATCTCAAGTTTGAATTATTTCTCTTACGAAGTATAGACTAGTCATGTATAGTCTATTTTAAGGGTAAGAGGAAGGCTAAAAAGCTTCCAAAATGTAGTTTTTAAATGTGAAAATACAATTTTTCTGCCAGTAATTTACCAAAAGAAAAAAAAAAAAAAAAGAAAAGGAAAAAGTACCTTGAGGGGAAAAAAGGAACCCTGAGGAAAAAAATTGAAAGATGACACTCCTCCCTACACACACATACAAATCCAAGGTTTGTCACAGAGGAGCTGAGGGATGAATACCATTTGAATACTTATAAGTCTGTGTACTCTTTGATTTCAGACAGCTTTGTTTTGCCAACTGCATTTTCAAGCATTCAGAAAAAAAATACAGACACAACTAACTTGGATTTGGCATCCTACCCACAATATGTCCAGATAAACTTGTGTTTGTCTAAGTTTTTATTCAGTCATTTGTTGTAATAACAAGTAATTCTTCTGCTTAAAATTTAAGTTGTATGCTGCTGAGTTTTTAAAATACTGTGTAATGTTTTGCAGTTTAGTTATCTGGGACTGTCTATGTATCAGGGTATTGTCATCTCCAACATCAGCTTAGTGTGTTTTATCCATGAACATAATGTGCTTGGCATGATATGATCTATTTATTCATTTTTAATTTGACATTTAATTGCCATGTAATAAAAAAAATCTATATAATAAAACCAAAGACAACTCCCACGGGTAGAATTTCCATTTTTTGTTCACTTTCATTTTTTAACCAATCCCTTTACTTACAGTGCTACCTCTTATTATATGATCTTAATTTTATGGTTTGGTAGCAACTAACCATATGAAAACAAATATCAATCAGAATTTTGTTTGACAATGGCATGACTAATACCATGAGAAAGCCTGAATGGGAGTGAAAATAAAGAGAAGGATCCTGCCAAAGAATATCACCATCTGCCTAGTAATCCATGGAGGTGTTTGGCTAGAGCAAGATAATTAGAGATCTTACTTATAAGAACACGTGGACTGCAAAAGAAATGCCAACTTTACTCATTCTCAGGCTACAAATTAGTTTCTTTTACTTAACGACCTTGTATTTTTCCATTTACAGATATGTGCTTTTCAAAATGTTTTTAGTACAGGCATTTCTGTTACCTTCTTTCTCTGTGCATCCTCCATGATATCAATGAGAAGTTTAAGTGGTTTTGGTGCACATATTTGCATTTAGTCTATTATGCTGAAACAATAGTAACTGTGGAAAACTTTTATGAAAGCCTCAAGAAGCCTTACCTTAATGGGCAAAATAATATAGTTATAGAAATTGTTTTCTATACTGTTATTGGTTATTTACTTTGAGACTGAGTACTAAAACAGTCTTTTTAACATTAAGAAACCTGAAATACAGTATGACTTATTTCAGACCTCTGGAATTTATTGGTAGCCCATTGTTGATCTTATCGTTCAGATCTTGAAATATCTGATAAGGGATTTTTTCTGCTCCAACAGTTTTAATTTTGCAAGCCACTGGACCTTAATGTGAGTTAATCTCTTCACCTATTTTGAAGGGGGGTGGGAAATCCAAGTAGGCTTTTTTGCTTAAAATAACGACTTTATGTGCATGCACAGCAATTACTGACATTTCATAAAGTTCATACTGCTGTTCTGTACATCTCAAATGTCTCTATCAGAGCACCAAAAAGGAAAGAAAACACTCTGAAAATGGAGCCTGAATGAGACACTAAGTTAATACAGGAGCAAGTCCATTTTAATAGTACAATTTTTGCTTTATTGCATTGTATTTTGAAGAGACTTGAACATTGTTGGTTTCCATTTCCTCCTCTTTTACACAAATAAAAGTTGTGTGACAGTTTAGCCCCAGCCAGCAGTGAAGCACACCAAGCAGCTGCTTGCTCATTCCCCCATCAATAGGATTGTGGAGAGAATTAGAAGGTTAAAAGCCAGAAAACTTATAGTTTGAGATAAAAACAGTTTAATATGGAAAGAAGAAGCCATACACACAAGCAAATAAAAAGAAGGATTTAATTCACTGCTTCCCATGGGCAGGCAGATGTTCAGCCACCTCCAGGAGTGCCTGGCCCCATCACGTGTAAGGGTGATTCAGGAAGGCAATCATCACTCCAAACGTCTCCCTGTTTCTCCTTCTTCCTCCCACTTTATGTAGTGAGTATGATGTCATATGGTATGGAACATCTCCAGTTAGGGTCACCTGTCCTGGCAGTGTTTCCTCCCAGTCTCCCATGTACCCCCAACTTCCTCACCAGTATTGCAGTACAAAGAGCAGAAAAGGCCTTGGTTCTGTGTAAGCCCTGCTCAGCAATTAAAAAAACCATCTATTATCAACCCTGAGTTCAGCACACATCCAAAACACAGCCTCATAGTGGCTGCTGTGAAGAAAATTAACTCTACCCCAGCCAAAACCAGCACACTGTGCTAAGGATATTCTGCCATAGAAAGTAAACATTCTTTCTTGTACCATCCACAGAAACTATAGGAAGAGTTGCATTACGAGAAAAGAGTTATATAAGTCCAAGAAATCCTTAAAATAACAGGTAGTCAAGTGGCTTCATGCCTATAAAGCAGTTGAAAAACCGAGAAAAGTGAAAGTAGCAGGTGTAGAAATATTTCAAAAAACAATTATGGTCTTAATGTGCGGTGTATATATGTGTGTGTATATATATATATTTACACACACACATACAAAGTATCACTGTATCTCCTTCAATACACAGTTTTTACTTAGCTCTGACTTCTACACAGCTGTCTGATATGTTTTTGATGGTTGCACTTGAGCTTTGTGCAGTGTTAACTATAGCATTACCTGGACTGGTTTACATTATGATACTCTGGACCATAAAGGACTGTATTAGTTTCCATGTTTTGTTTAACACTGACTATTCAGTCCACATTTAATGATGAACCAAAATTTATCTAATGGGCATCAAGTGAGAATTTTGAAATTGACAAATAAGCATAAATTTGAAAAAAAAGAAAAAGTGCTGTAAAATAACAATAAAAACAGTAATAACAGTAAACCCCTCAAGCCTAGGTTCTAAGCTGCCATTCTCTTTCATGGGATCTTCAAAGTTTGAAATCACAATTTGTAATGCCATCTTATATATATTCTACTGATAAATTCTAATACTTCTGATATATTCTAATTGTGGGATCATCATAAAGGGAAATGTTCAACTATTAATAAACTTAATTAACCAACTTGCACTTTATCTACCTTCATGATTTTGTGAGTTTCAACTGAATCACCCTCAGCCTTCCCCTCTACAAACTGAGGAACCCAAGCTTTTTAAGTTTCTCCGCATAAATCAGCTACTCTGCCTCCTAATTCTCTATATTCCTAAAATCCATTATGCCCATCTATGGAGAGGCCAGAACTACCCACAGTACTCAATATGTTGAGCTAACAAAGTCTTAGGCAGTAGGAAAATGAGAGCTCCTGTTTTGCCCTTTCGTTCCTTTCTTTGGGATGACCAGCATTCTCTTTGGACTTCCCTGTCCACCATGCTGATGATTTCAGGACTGATCTTTTCCATAGCTATGACTTGCAAGTTTGTGTTCAGCATCACAAAGACAGAGTTTTTAACTAATTTTTTTCCCCTAGGTGCTTTACTCTTCCGCATTAAACTTAATTTGCCATGGTTTTGCCCACTGACTCAGATTTTTTAGGTTATTCTGGAATTCCTTTTCATCCGTGTGACATTTACTGAAGAGAGTAACATCTACAAACGAAGAGATTTCTTGGTCTAGTCACTAGTTGGGTCATTGATGAAAATGTTCAGTAAAACTGATACAACCAACTATCCATGTAGTACTTCAGTATGGATTTCATCATCATGGCTAGGCTTCACGAACGAAGATTTGGGAAGGGCTCTA
Source organism: Grallaria varia (assembly GCA_013396735.1). Classification (NCBI taxonomy): domain Eukaryota; kingdom Metazoa; phylum Chordata; class Aves; order Passeriformes; family Formicariidae; genus Grallaria; species Grallaria varia. Next base: position 95,048 of record VWZG01006036.1, on the reverse strand, counting down.
CCCACGCTTGCTGCAAGCGCGCTGATGGCTAAAGAGGCCGATGCGAGATAGGCAAGTCCGGTTGCAAAAGGCACAGCAGAAAGTCTCCATAGGTGGTGTTGGTGAGGCACGGTTCTTTCTGCGTTGTCTTTTCTCCTCAAGACTGATTCTGAGCGCATTCTCAAAGGAATCAGCAGAGTTATGGATGGTGTGACTCCATGCCTCCTGATTGGAGGCCAAAGTGGACCATTGATGGTAGTCAATATGGCCAAGGCTGAGGTCACACAGAAGCATGGATTTATCTCTATTTTAAAAGGGGCTAGTAAGGCCTGTCCTTTGGTTGGTATCCTTCAGTCAACTTTCATAAAGGAACTTTTCTTCCCTTTTTGTGTCATCAGTTTCCCTAAATGGACAAGAAAAACTGTGTCAGAAATGTTTGAATATAGAAAACTTTCAAGACCTCTAACAAAGTGTATGTTCAATGTAAATAGCTATAGCAAAATCCAGAGATTTGAGGGTGATTTTTCAAATCATTTTTATCAAAAGATACAATTTTGGAAAATTTCCCAGAAAACCAAAATAGAGAAAAAAGTCTCCTACATTAAAAACTGTTGCCGCAAATAAAAGAAATGCATGGAATATCATTCTTTTATTTTAAATGCACCACATGTCCTCTAATACCTATGCACAATAGGGTGCAAGTTTAATGACTTCCTTTTTGTGCCCCTGTTGTAATTAGATATTAGAGGACATATGGCATGGTGAAGACTTAGCAGTGAATTTTTTTTGTTTTGATTGTTTTCTGCTACAGGCACAACATTACTTCAGGGGTGATATCATTGAACAAATTAATTCACAAGTCGACTTCTAGGCTTATAAACTGAAATTCCTTTCAGATTATACAAAACCCAAATATGTAACTAGTATCAATACGTGAATTATCAATAAAAAAGAGTTCAAAGGATATAAATTTAGGCATCATTGTGAATGCTGCCTTTATGCTTCAAATTACAGTCAGAGGTCAGCATTGGTGAAGAAGTGGCTATCTCTCTCCCTTCAATATCATCTCCTTTCACATGCATACATGCTCCCTAAGTGAGTATCCAGCCTCACATTTTTCTTCCTCAGTTCTCCCGCTCTTACTCAAGTCCCCGAGTTGTGTCAGTTTTGGTAGCCATTCTCTTTATTCAGTGAGTCTGACTGGGAACATGCATTTTTCATGTTTTATTGCAGGAATTTGTCGTTAGCCATTTTTTGGTACAGAGATGATACAATCCATTAAAAAAGAAATTATTTTTGTAGGGATAAGCAAACCATGTAGGGATAAGGCATTAAAAATATGGAAAAAAAAATCAAGATTATATAAATACACAAAAAGGATTGGAATAAATTGTCAGACTGCTCCATATATGTTCTTTACTCTTGTAAAGAAGTTCTTAACTAATTAGATAAAATTTATTGCTAAAGATGGCACACAAGCATATAGAGGTTTCTTGGTTGGTTGTTTTTTTTTTTTTTTTTATGCCTGGTATCAGACAAAACAACCGAGTGTTTTTTAGTTGCTGTTCTTCAGGCAAGATAAATTTGCCATGTGTTTTAGAGGACATATGGTATCTCAGTAATTCATGCTGCACTAACCTTCTAAACAGATTAAAACATTTCTTCTTGCATGACAAAAGCTGACATTCTGTTTCCTCGGCTGGTAATCTAGGGGACATTACTAACACACAGCAGTAGGAAGCCATATCAGCAGCATGTGATATTTCACCAGTACACACAACAGGCAAGAGTTTTGCCAAGAGTCATATTTTTATCATGAATCTTGTAACTTTTTTACCTAAAGTACTCATTCTTGAACAGTGTAGATTGATTAGAACCTTAGAGCGTGTGTATTTTATAAATATGTCACTATCTTTTCTATGGGCATTGATAACTTGTTCCTAATGTTTCTGAAAACTCAACATGCAGAGAGGAAGGAAAAAACCCTGATTTTTTATTTCTATATTTTCCCATTTTATTTACTATAGTTTAATATCTGTGGAAGGAATGATACAAAATCTTTTCATTTAACAATTGGAATAATGATGATTCACAGTGCTGCAAATCAATAGCATCTTAAAATTAAAAAGAAAACATTATATTACTTCAAAATTAGCATAAGCTACCAAAAATATCATGGGAAAAAGTCAAGGAAGAGAGAACAAACATTGAAATCTGTAAAGTGTTTCACTGCTTCTTTTGATTGACAGCACTGTTTCACGAGTGACATTAATGTTTTTACCCATCTTTTCTATTTCCTTTTAGAGAGAATTCTGCAAATAACTATCCTAAGGGGTATAGAAATTTTAGGAAATTTACATTAAAAACTCTATACTAGTCTCCTACATTTGACATTGAATCTGGCAGGTAGAAGTTGCAGATTTGTTGGGTCAGCACTACATTTTTCAACTAAGAGGATATTATCTCATCACAGAGAACTTCTCCAAGTCCCCATTCTTAGAAGCACTCGTGGTTGCTTGCCCCTGTCCCAGTGAGCACTGGGACTAGATCACAGCATTGCAAGTCTCCCAAATGAGCCATGAAGATTGATAAAATGCAATCTCAAGTAGCTGCTGGCACCTCCCTGTCAAGCTTACTAATGAGTGCTGTGTTACTGCTAGAGTCAACTGTCACATTATCTCCAGGCTAATAAACAGATCCAGTGACAAACTATACACAAACAAAAAGGAGCTGATAGAGGATCTTTCCTTTTAATTCCATCTCCACATGTCCCTGGGACATAATCAAAGTGTTGGCAGAGGTGAATTTCATGTTGCAGAAGGAAGTTTTTCATTGTTTGCTGATTTATGCATTTATTTATTTTTAGTAATGAGCAGTAGAAGCCAGATAAGTAAAAAAAAAAAGTTAAATCCAGTGAGTATGCAATACTTGAGAAAATCGACTATTTCCAAACCCAATTTTCATGGTTCACCCTGATTCCTGTTTGTACTGATGACTGGAAAGAGATATACCAAATGTCAGGACAAAAATCCTAGCTGAGGTATTCCCTGCACAAGAGAAAAGAACAGAAAGGATAATTATCTGTAAAAATTTGGTCACAGAAAACATCAGTTCTGGAAGACTCATATCAGATTTAAGGAACAACAAGATACCTGTGTAACCTTAATTCAGCACCTGGATGCGGGTCATTAAAGTGGTTTGAACATTGGCAATTCCCAAAATTCTCCTCCTTGTACTGCTTACCAAGGAATGGACTTTTATAACATCAAATATTAGAGGGGAAAAAAAAATTAAGCATTAAATTATTAATGTCAATTGCAAATTCTATTTCTCCTGCAACTCAACAGTGTTAATTTTCAAAGTTACTATAACTGAGAGAACTGTATCTCCACTTCTTTGTGCATTGATTGTACACTAAAGAAGCCAAAATTTTTTTTTTTTGTTGACTTAAGTATGCAATTTCCCAATTAAACAAAGAAATGAAACAATAAAAAAAAAAAAGGAAGAACTAACTAACAAAGTCAAAAAACATACCATAAGAGCCATGAAGGTAAAAACAAAGTCTACTTCCTTGTGACCTAGACTCCAGAAGGAGTTAGATGCTTGTTTTCCAGTTGTGCAGCTGCGTGCCATAAAACTGAAGGGTGTTGCAACTGAGCTATTCTGTTTACGGCTCTGGAGAGAGTGGCCTTTACAGGTTTCAGGCTTTTCCTTCCCCATCCTCTGTAATGCCTAGGCACAGTTTGTCTTCTGTTTTTCCCATGACAATTCTTTCTCTCTTTATTTTTATCAATTTCTTCTTCCTTTGTCCACCTCTGCATAAGTTCCCTCCAGCTTGTCCTTACATAGTTCTCATTCCCTCTCTTCTGTAGTGATTCAGACCACTTCTGACATTTGAAAATGCTGGTGTATTTGTGAAAGAACTGATGTGACCTTCTATAAGGTTAACTGATGTTAAATACAAGGTAAAAAGACCAGCGCTTTTTGTTACATGTACCAGGAGTGGTCCCACACTCACTTAAGCACTTGAAGTAATGATGCTTGCTCTATCCCAATAAATACCAATTCCTTTCCTATAGATGTATTTAAAAATATTGCTTTTGGGTACACATCATATGAAATACTGAATTGTCTGAAGATGTCTTAGAATTCACCCTGAGCAAGGCATAGAAGAATATTGGTTTATATTGTGAAATAGAAATATATATAGAAATATTCCTATATTTAGGAAATTAGGTTCTTTCATTTAGTTGCAATTATCATGCATAAAATTTTGGTGGAGTTTTATTATTTTTAAAATCACTTTGATATTTCACACAACAGAGAAGATGAATTTGAACAATAAAGTAGTTTACCAAAGGTGCCAAAGATGTAAAAAAGTTTTTGCTACTGGAATCTCTTTATATTTATCACAGGAAGACAAGGTTAATATAGAAGAAAAAATCAAATTCCTAAGTCTTGAAAATGCAGAAAGCAGTATCAGCCATTGAATTCATATCATACCAATCTGGACAGAAACTCAACACAATTTAAACGTATAACACAGAATAATGTGTGACACTTCATAAGTGACATTATTAGCAGAGACACTTTAATGTTTGTGATCAGTTCATGAACATGCATGTGTATGTACAAGTGGCTCCCTCGCAAATCCAGGCCCTCCTCTATAAAAGGCCTAGTCAATTGTATTTTAAAACTAAAGTGGAATAATGAATATTTGAATCACTCATGTAACAACATTGCACATATCCTTATGTACTTGTGCTCAGTGTGTCAGGGGAAAACCCTTATGAAAGGGCAGAATTTTACTGCTGGTTTCTTCAGTTCGTAAGGATCGCTATTCCTTTAATATGTCTTCTATTTGTGCTATAATCACAAATATCAGGGATGAAATGCCAAAAGAAAATGGTATTGTTTATGCTGTCATATGCTTCTTCACACTGGCTACAGTAGAGACAAAATTCTTACAGTAGAGATAAGGGAAAGCTATTCTACATAGTAATCATTGCAATTCTCTATATCTTTGTCCTTCAATACTGGAAGTTCAGGCTATTTATTTAGTATACCTATAGATTTATGAACTTTCTTAAGTTTGTCTAAGCTTACTTGCATTTTGCCAGAGGTATACGTCAGTAGGTGGCTGTTAAAAACTTCCATCTACAAGTCCCACTACACATCTATTCCCAAGCAGGAATTCCTGATAGTAAATTCTTCTCTTACAAGTCTCAGATATCTGTGTTAGCTACTAGTTCTCGATCCAGTTCCTACTGGATGTGAGAGAAGAGATTGTCAGCATGGTTCATTTTTAAATGTATGCTGGAAATTTCAGCATGATAAAACTTGGAAAAGAAAAAGCCACAATTTTCTTCCCCTGAAAAATATTGTCCAAAATTGCAGACAGGCACATTTTGCAACACAGTGGGAAACAGTACTATTGTTCAGGAAATTATTCCAATGGTTCAGTTTTCAATAATTTTACATTTTTCAAAAAGAGTGTAGACAATACAGGAAATAAATAGGTACCTATATAAATATTTGTGAACAGCAAATCTGAACTTTGTACACTTTCTGTCCAGAGAGTTTGCTTTTGTTTTATAAAAAATGCTCATGAAAGCCAGGCTGCTTCTGTAAGTATGATGCCACAACAAATAGTACTGCTGGCTATCTCTGCTTTGTTTTTATGTCCTGCAGAGAATGACATCTGCGTGCAAATTAACAACAGATTTGTGTAAGCTAGCTGTGAATGCATTATTTGGGGGAAAAAGAAAAAAGGAAACATGCATAAAATAATGAATGTAACGATGATGCAATTTAATTCCATTTCAAAACACTCTTGTTACCTTCTAGGTGTATACACTGTTAACAAAGCAAAGTATTAAATACTAACTTCAGGGTTTTATATTTGGGTTTGTACTGGCTAAAGGCACCCTTGCTTTGATCTGCACACATCTTTAGAGCTGAATGGCTGGTACTAAAGGCCTGATATACACAGAAATGTTTAGAGGCGGATTTACTGTGGATTTCTTCTAATCTAGTCTGTGAGATGAATATAAATTGGCAACTGGAGATCCTTTGGTGGCTTCTAGATTATATCCTTTGTGCTAATTTAATCCAAAAGGGAATCTAGTTCATATGCTCTAAAAATTGCTCCACAATGCCATCCACAACATGGAAAGTGGGCATAATTTGGATACTGACTTTAAAAGTGCATTCCTGATTTGAATTAAAATATTAATGTGGTCACATCCACTAAAGCTGGCCAACTCAAAGCATAACCCATCCCCAGGCCCAGAAAAAGTTTCTTCAAGAAATAAGACTGTGAATGTACTCATCTCAACACCACTAATAATATTGCATTTGTATTTTTAAAACTCCTGGAAGGCTAGAAATAAGAGTTATTTGCACAAGGATGTTTAATCCTACTTGATATTAACATGAAACCACCTTGTCTTAAACACAAAAATGGTGTGTTAAGCAGGAGCCTGGAAGTAGTTCCACTCTATTGCCCAGTTAGTGTCCTGCTCATGACAACAGGGAATTTAGTTTCCTCTTCTGCTCAGTAAAAAAGTCTTCATTTCTGTAATGCTGTAGAACATCTAGAGAACTTGTATCACCTCTGCAAAGCCCATCATCTCACTCATCCTGAAACAACCAAAAGCTAGGAATCTTTAGTGGGATACAGCAATTTGAAGGGTTTCAGAGGATTCAGGGCATACAGGACTATCAGGAGTAGCGTAGGAATCACAGGAGACTTGTGTCCTGCTGAAGCAGTCGACAGGGGCCTAAGTAGGGTACCTCTAGGCATCCAAAGTGACGCTAAATACCTGGGAACTATTTTAGTGTGGCATGCAGTGCCCTCACAGCCTCACTTGGCTAGGAGAGGAACTAGGGAGTTAACTCAAAAGAGAGATGTAACATCTGAATAGCTGAAGTTTGAGGCAGAAACGTTCTGCACAGCTTGTCAGAGAGGATAACCTGCTGGGCGAGGGGATTTCTTGCATTTTTTGTGGAGGGCACACAATTTGCACTTTAATTTTCAATTGTCTAGTTGAGTGCTTTAATGTCTGAGCTAGTAAAATAATAGCAACAAATCCACTGGCTCCATTGTAAAGAGAAAGTGGGACAGCAGCTACTGCTGTGGTTTTGGTAGAGACTGACCTTCACCTTCACTGGTGCAATGTCCCTTAGAGAATATGGAGCAAGGAAAATTAATTTAGTGATCTTGATAAAAGTTAAATATGAAACAGCTAAAAGACAGCCCATCGTGCCAAAAGAGAAGCAGCCAGAACCAGAACTGGAAGCATTAGCAGGCCTCTCCTACTGAAGTCTGAGGCACAAAAGTACTTCTAGGCAGGTGTGAGGAGGACCAGGAGAATCAAGAGTTCTGGTAGAGCTGGATAACTTTCCAGTTCTTCGTATTTTAGGTTTCCAAACTTAAACAGCTCCTCATTTACTGCCAGTAACACCAGAGGCGTATGCAGGAATGTGGTAGATAACCATAAGTCAAAGCATGGCTCCCAAACCTCATCTTTCCTAAGCCTCACACCCTCAGCTTTATACATTGTCCTGAGTATAACTTGTTCACCTGTCCTGTTATGTTTCCTAACTATTTGTGCATGTTATTATCATGATTAGCTGGGAACTAATAATTTAAGTGTGAGTTCTTCCTGCAAATGTACTTTCTGTTTAAAGTATCTAAGCCTTTGATAATTATTAATACACACACTTGTAGCAAGAGGATGCTTATTCACAATGGCATGGTACAGCTATTAATGATACTCAAAGGACTGAAAATTACCATTTCGGATGTGTCCAGGGCAGTAAACTGGTAAACAAGCCTGCAGTTAGTGCTATGGATGGTTTGAATCAACAAGGGTGAAAAGATTTGGTTACTCTGTGTATTAGTGTTAATAGGAATAGATTATAGAGGAATATTTGTGATGTGACCTTCTGTGCACTAATTGAAATAGTATTCAGAGTCAGCAGTGGAGTAATCAAGTTAAACACTGAATCATAAATCATCATGAAAAGTGCTGTCACAACTTAGCCATTAATGCCCTGTATTGCTGGGCAGCCTTACGAAAATATCTGCTATGCCGATCTCTAGGTTAATAGGAACAGAAATGGCATTTAAAGACTATTTGGATCAAATACGCTCTGAGGTTGAAAGTGTTACTCTGTTAATTTACTGGTAATTTGAAGTGATGTAGTTAGGGTTAGAAGCAACACAGCTGAGCCCTGCATAGCTAAACAAAGGGTGATAGGAATTTGTCTAATATTTAGTTGCTATAAAATGCCATACACAACTTTAATATATCTATACGTGTGTACCTTTCCTTTGTCCTTCAGTTAGCATTTGGCATGGAGGTCAATATCAAAACACATAAAAATTTAACTTCATTATATGGTTATGCTACTAAAGCAATCCAAGAAAAGACTTCTATGTGTTTTATACATAGGTGGTAAAATGTGATTTCACTGTTATTATGAAAGCTGAGGGGCTTTTAGCAAAGGATTTGTATAAGACAAAGTATTTGCATTATTTTTTTAAATGTAGAGCTCTTTTAATCTTGTATTTGCAAGAAGGAGAAATAAAGCTTAGCCTCAAGAATCAGAGATAAATAGAATTTCTAAAGGCAGTAAATTTCTTTAGAGTAATTTTGTGATTCAGGTTTGATCAAAATAATAAGCATAAGAAATAATCACAGCTGGAATGATGTATATTTTTTCTAATAAAGACCTATGTCTCAACACTGGCAAAGCTTGTGCTAATTTGATTCGTTACTCATCAGATTACTTAGACAACTAGATTCATAATGTTTGGGGGGGCACCTATTTATCATTATTTGCTTCAAATATTGTTAATTAACATTAACATAAATTACACCAGACATCTGGTACAAAAGAACTAATTTTAAACAACAAACAAAACCAGTCCTTTTAAAAACTTCATAGATTTTTACTTCAAGAAGACGTCAAAATGTACATTCATATAAATAAGTGCCAAATGCAGCTATGGCATACTGAAACCTGGAAGCAACAATATTCTATGCACAACTTTTTCGTAAAAAAATCAAGTATGGTTATCTACAAAATGTATCTATACATGAACAAGCAGCACAATGGACAAAGTTTAACTCTAATTATAGACTGCAAAATTAACCCGTGCATGACTACCTGCAGCTCATTTTTGTACATTTATTTTTTACTGGCATGTGCCTATGAAGGTTTCCGCTTTATTGAGATTAAATTCTGTTCTCTAGTTCACTGTTGTAAATTACATGTTATCCCAGAATTTCACTAAGTAAACTGACAGCAATATTTAGCCGTGTAGTCCTAGGCGTTTGTCTTCTTAGTGATAAGTGACCCAAAAAAAAAAAAAGTTAGTAAGAGAGCTACAAATTAATAAAGACGTACAGTGCATTTCTAAACAGGAAATGACTGGACGAAACTGCTAAATAGAGCTGCCATAATATCTATCTGAGTTTGCAAGGACCTAACATTGTTTTGTGCTCGGCTCAGGGAGATTTTGAAAACTGATTTTTCCTGAAGTATCAAATGGTATTGGAATTTTCAGTATATTTTCAACACCTGCTCAAGCATTTTCATTCTTTTCAAGTTCAGATCTTGGGTACAGTAAAACAGTAGTAAAATAACAGATAGATGTGTTATGGGATTTACATCATTCAGCTTTAGCTGACTGCCATGGAGCTAACATAGGAGCTGAAGTCAAGGGTGAGAAACAGTCAATTCAAGGAAAAGATTCATTCACTTACTTTAGGATGGACCTAGTTGCCCTACCAAAGTGCTTATATCTACTACAAGTGGTCACAGGGGATAGACCTGTCCATCCTAATATATTGAATTTGTTATCTGGAGAGCTAGGGCCTGATTGGGTTGCTTTAGCACAGAAACCAAATGCCATTTGAGGGACGATACCCCAAATATCTGTGTCTGCCTGGGCCAAGAGTTGAGGTACGTACATGATCATGTCTAGGAATGGCAAATGAGGGTGAAGGAGGTAACACATGGCATCTAACATGGTGTTAGACTCCTCTGAGTAGGCAACTAAATCATGCCCCTGCTCCGGTGTGATGAATTGCACTCAGAAATTTGAAACACGTTGCCTGCAAAGAGGTGTGATGGCATACTACTTGGAGAATTATATTAACTTAAAATTTGTGGGAGGGTAAAATGTATTCTTTCTACTAACAAAACAATGAAATTCTGATAAGCTAGGTACAGGTTCACAAGTCACAAATCAATCTTAAATTGCCCAGAATTATAAGTGAAGATAAATTATCTTGTGTTCTTTCACCACATCATTATTTCATTCGCTATATTCTTTCAAAAGTAACTTTTAATACATCTTAGCATCTTTTTTAGTACCTGGCCATGTGATGCAAAAATGGAATGTTTATGTTTTGCATCATTTAATATGAAATCTTCCAGAATTTGCTTCCACAAATGTTTATGACATTTTACAAGGCATTATCTGAAAAGTCAAACAGCTGTTCCCAATTTGGATCCGGTGTATGCCTAAATAAAATTACCAGGAAGAGCTTCTTCCCTCATTGAAAATAAATTTCAAAGCACTAGCTGTATCTGAAACTCTTCTTGATATTTTCAATATGCTTTCATTTAGTAGCAAATGGTTTATTTCAATACTAAATTTTAAACACAAAGGTGAAACTAAAAGCTCACTAAAATCCGTTCCTTAGGATAACCTTGCTGCCAATAAAAACTATACTTGCTATACGATAATAGCTCTGGTGGGCAATGACAAATCAATGTTTGGGACAATTGCGTAGGTCTGGGCAACAGAAGCACACCCCTTCATCCTGCATCATCTCAACTCGCAAGTGAAACAATACTGTCTTACCACAACATAAACTTTCAGGTAAACTATCCTCTGTAGCCTTGTCTGATCTTAACGTTATACTGCAGGAGTATTTTGATTTCAGGATTTGATCCCTTCCGCACAAAGAGTAATTTCTAGGCCCCTTACCATCTGGGTGATTCTAACAAATTATTTCTGAAGCAGTACAATATAATTTTTTAGAACTTTAAGTAATAGGAGATTTCAAGCAATTTATTTGCCTGAGTTTTATGAGAAATTGCAATTTATTACCGTTTCTGGGTATGTTCGTTTTTAGCTGTTATTGCCAAATTCAACCTCAGTATAAAAGGGTATAATTCTATTGAAGTCAGTGGTGGTATATCAGTGCTGCATATTCCCTAGTTGGACAATGAAGCTGTAAATAACCAAATACATCAAAAATAAAAATTGATTACTCTATTTTATAGTCTCTTAGAGTGAATAAGTTTATGATTTAAAGCTGTGTCATAATAAAACCATGCTGGGAGGAAATCAGAGAGAGAATGCAACATAATGGGCCAAATCTAGCGTTCAGTCAGAACAATTACATTAACTTCACAGAACTGTGCTCATTTGAGAGCTTATTTTGATTTAAAAGGAAGGGGAAAATATATCACTGATTTGCCTTCTTATTTGCCTATGAAATGGTATTGTGTATTTTCGATGGTATTCTGTATATGTCTTAAATTTAAACTTCATTCCTAATAAAAATTGATTAATAAAAAGAAAATGTTACTACAATGAATAATATATTTCACATGTTTTGCACTTGTAACAAAAAATATATTAGAAATTCATACTTGTTTTATAAACACTAAGATAATTAGATTGGTTGGCCAGGGAGGAGCCAAGCACAGAAAAAGCCAGTTGCAATTCCAGAATAACCAGCAAGTTTTCAGAGGTACGGGAAGTGAAGAACTGTCAGTTACTAAGAGCATTTGTCAACCCTAATTGTCTATGGTGGCTTTTTATTGTTTGATTGAGGTCTTTGACTGATATTATTTTTACTATTCTTCTCTTATTCTGACTGTGTCATCTGTTTATTTAGTATTGGGTTTAATAATATTCACATTCTTTGTGTTTGCTTGCTAATCCCTTGCCACTACAACATGTACCACCACAAAGGTTCAATAGAAGAAGAACCAGTGCCTGGCCCCAAAGACATTGAAAATTGCTCTAAATTATTCACACAGTTCTAACAGGAAATCATTCTTATATATTTATGCATACACACTAGTGTGTGTGTGTTTCTATATATAAATAAAAACAAAATAAATAAAAATTCAATGAAATATAGATTACACAGTGTAGCTCGATGTTCTGCTTTGCTATAATATTATATAAATCCAGCTTGTACAAATTTAGCAGGTGCTTTGCAATTTATATATAAAACCGTAAATCATATATTATTATGCACACACAAATTGCATTTTCATAGAGTGTGCAGTTTGCCTCATTTGATGCTGAAAAATATGTAATTTCATTCAAGGTAATGATAAAATAAAGAAGGGAAAGGACATATATGTTCACTTAAATTTTTAAAGCTGGTTTTTTTTGAAGTCTGAATTAAAAACCTACTGTAGTGACCCTGTCTTGCACAGTGTAATACCCTAAAACTTCTAAGTCACTCAATGATAAGAGGCCGATCTAAAAGCTTCCACTGCATTAATCAAATACCAGGTCTAATTAAAAGAGCCATGCACAAAGCTTTTTCAAAATGTTGCTCAGGTATTGCAATAATTTCTGATCACCCAAGCCTGGAAGACAAATAATTAGAGCTGCCAGAGCATTCTGATGAGTGATGTCAGCATCTCCAAGTGACCTTCCCTCCACTAATTAATTTTCATCTTAAGAAAAGAGACCCTGTTGTTGCACATTATTAATTGAGTTCACTAAAAGATGCGCCTGATTAATTTTTGTTGATAATACTTGTCATTCTATGCAGCGGCTGTAATCATTCTATTGGGGTTTATTTTTTTAAGTTGATCTAGGTCTTTTACAATGTGACTGATACAAGTATCTTCCATATGGAATACTGTGCGTAAGGGCATAGTCTATAATGTGAGTATACAACTTTCATTGTTGCTGAAAGTTTAGGTCAAATGGAACTTCACTGTCTAGTTTGCTAATTCATTTTCAGTTGAGTTGATAGAAAATTTTCCCCGTTACCTCCTGGGACTTCCTTCAGTATCCTGGTTTAAGGGATTCTCACCCTTTTCCACATTCTCCCCATCTCTTCCCTGCCTTGCCAGCCAAAGAGCATTGTGTGACGGGCTCAGGAAAAGTACCCAGGAACCCAGGCGGTCCAGGACAAAAGCCATGGTCAAAGGGATGACAGCAAACAGAGCCTGAGTGCACGGCTGAGCCTTACCTGTGCCAATAAGGGTTCTCCCAAGCAATTGTTGCATTTGCTTGGTGAGGCCATGGACTTCAATACAAACATGGTCACCATGAAGTTTTGGGGGTGGAGGGAAGAGGGGAGACATTTATTGCCTGGTAGATACTAATCATGATGCAATATCAACTACATTTGGTAATTTAGATGTGGCTACAAACACAGCAATGGATGGAGTGTCCCAAAATAAGTGAATAACAAAGTAACAGATGTATATCCATGTCTTCCATTTCCTCATCTAGATTTCATTGGCTACTCTAAAATTTGGATCTGTCAAACTCCTCTGAAACTTATCTAGTTTGTATAGTTAAGCATTTGTATGTCCAGGGAGGGGTGAACACAAGGACAACCTGCAATTAACAGGTTTCTTCCGCTTCCTTAGGTCATACTTCATAAGTTCATGTCATCAGTGGAGACACATACAATTCTGCACATGGGGAGACCCATAAACCTGAGTATGTTTGGGATCTTCAGTGCTTGTGAATCTCATGCCTATAATGAACACAGGCGAGCATAATGATGTGTAATAATTTGCAGCACATTACCGAGGATTTTTTCAGGATGCGAAACCAATTTCTTGTTAAATGATCTTAAAATGTATAGGCAATGTAAGCCATGAAAATATACATATTTTCCCTACTTTGAAGAGTACTTTAATCATGTTTTAATCAAGATAGCCATGATTATCAATTTATCAAATATCAATTTAACAACAAAGATTATGGAAATTTTCTCCAAGCCAGTGAACAAAATATGATTAAAATAGTTCTTCAGAGCAATGGTATGAAAATATGCATAACTCTATTCTTCAGCTATGTTCTAGCATATGAAGGGATCAACATATTGTAAAAGCAGTAGTCTATCTAGATACTGTGCGTAAGGGCATAGTCTATAATGTGAGTATACAACTTTCGTTGTTGCTGAAAGTTTAGGTCAAATGGAACTTCACTGTCTAGTTTGCTAATTCATTTTCAGTTGAGTTGATAGAAAATTTTCCCCGTTACCTCCTGGGACTTCCCAGGAGAGAGAGAGAGAGAGTTATAAGTTGCAGTAAAAATAATTATTTTGCAGCAAATTTAAAGGTCTCTTTTCTTATACATTTAAGCTTGGATTGCATTTTCTGCACCTCAGACTGTGATGAAAGTAACACTGTACCTTTATTTACCTTTGCAAATGTTCTTCATGGAGCAGTGTGATTCCAAAATTTGATTGACATGTAAGTAATAAAATTATCTGAATGTGGAGAAATGTTTGTTATCTTGGAAATTTTTAAGTCCCCAAGTGTGCACTTAGAAACTGGTATCAAATTTAAATTGGAGATTGTTCTTCCTAAGATCTTTTCCAAAAAGAAACATTGGTTTCTGCATTTTCTTTTTGTCCCCCTAAAGCTCTTTTACTACAGCTATAATAGCAGCTTTGATTTTTCATTAAAGCAGATATTGATACATAAGCGAAGACATTAGCAGAGAGCTATTTGGCTTCATCTCATTTCCTTTGTTTTTTCCTTCTTTGGTTAAACACACAGACACTGATCCCAATGATTAGATCCTTTTTGCTACATCAAATCACTCTTCATTTATTTAGGATTCCTTTGATACTTTCTTCAAACAGATTCATAAAACACTTAAAAGACAAAAAATCATCTTAACATAACTAAACTACTTGCCCTGAGACCTGGAAGAAAGATGAGGAAAAAAATGTTGTTTGCATTCTCAAATATTTTGCACACCACCAGAATGAGGATGAAATCCTATGTAGAAAAGACAGCTTTACAGGATAGATTAAAAATACCCTTAAACTACTACAAATTATTTTCTAATACATTATATTAAATATTTCATTGAACTTGAAAGTGGTTAAGAAAATAAAAAAAAAGGCATTTATTTTAAAATATTTGTCTTCGTAACACAGATATCTGATGGTATGATCACCAGGCAAAAGCAGTGCATCCCAGTATCCAGATTCATTATGAAGTGCATGCAATGCTGTGTACATGTGCACGTGCACAAACACACGCACAAACACACACACTCTAGTTTATATGACAACCTGCAGAAAAATAGATGTCATCCTAAACATCTCCAAGAGGCAGTGCTTCCATTATCATAAATATTGACTGTGCATAAAACAAAGAAAAACTTCTGATAAAGTATAACTATACATAAGCAATAGATTTAACTAGATGTTATAAGTTGCTTTCCCTCTGTTCCAATGCCTTTAGGCAAATGCTGACATTAAAGTTATGCCAAATAAGCCCAAGAAGCTGCAGGAAAGTGCATTTTCCTCTTCCTTCTTTTTATTCACCTGGATAAGCAAGCGGCTGCAGGATAAGTTGCTTCACTGTATGGTGTTCAAATGGAAAACAAACTCTGAAAAATACAAATTTTGAAAAAAATAATCAGTTTTTTTTTTGTCCTCTCGGCATGTTGAACTAATTCATCTTGCTGAAACAGACATTTGATTCACTTAAATGAATAAGGAGAAGCCCATGGCACAATGAGGGCCTGGGAACAAGGACTGCCCATTTCAGAGGCAGTTTGACATCGCATTAGCTTACTCACAACAGGAAATCACATCCTCAGCTTTACTGTCAATTTTGCCCATATAAGTATCACTGAGTTGTTTCTTTGACAACCGCACTACACCCACTTTCTGCTTTGGACTCCCTAGCTGGGAAATTTCCAAACCTGCTCCTAGCTTCAAGAAAACTAGTTGCCTGATTTTCCATAGATACTCAAGGTTGGAATCATATCCCAGCTGTAGACACACAAATTAGGTATCTACATGTGAACTAGATGTCAAAACTCGCAGTATATTCAGTGGGGGACAAGGATTTATTCACTTTTTTAAACAAAGATGTTTGGAGACACTCTACAAAGCTCAAGACAACTGTGGAGTCAGCAGATATGGCATAGGAGTTATGGGAAACCTATACACTTGTGGAGACACAGCCAAAGACTGGTGAAATATTTTGATGTGCCTCAAAAAGCATTAGATATCACTGCAGAGGCCATTGACTGTAGTGATAGCTTAGCTGAATGTAATAGGAGCTCAGACATCTCACTCTTGCTTGAATATATTTAGCTATCAAGCCGTGAGCTGAATTCAACCTCACTTTGTCAGCTCTAAAGTGGAAAATTTCTCCAAAAACTTTTTTTCTCCAAACTCCTTCTATGGCATCTTCTCTATTCGAAACATCAGGTTAGCACAGTGTAAGCAAGTCATATAATGCTGCCCCGTCTGGCTCAATTTTTGTTTTTTACGCCTCAAGGTTTGCTGGATACAAACCTCTTGCAAGTTACTGCTAGTTCTGTTTCATTGTTTCTCACCATTTTTAACTACAACACTACCTCTGGCTTCTGTCATCAAATCAACTATTAGATACTTTTGCCTTTCATGACCGTTAGCCAGTCAAGAGTATTTCAGCAGATACTATTCAGCTCTGGTTACTTCATTTTAATAATAAGAAAGCCTGTCACTGTGAAGAGTCAAAGGGACCTCTGAGAAACTGACCTGATTCCTCAGAACCAGGTAGCCCAATACACTGATCTTCCTTCTCTGTCCCTCTGGCTTTACCTTATTTCCCCAAAATTAAAGCTGGAGTGTGAATGCCAACAGTCTGCTTTGGAGGGTTTAAAGAAATTACCTCATCAACTTGCAGAACCATTTATCAGCTGAGTTGTACATTTTATTACTTCCACACAATGTGAAATGAGTTAGTTGAAGCCACTGCACCTCATCTTTACTTCCCGCTGGAGGAACCAAGGATCCCTCCATGCATTTCCACATGAATTAAATGACAAAAGAAGACGGGTTTACAGACCACTGAAAGACTTTACAAAATCAAGAGAAGTTCAGTCTTACCTATTGTGCTCTGCCATTATATGTCCAGCCTTGCAAAATGTGAAGTTTTCATTTCGATGTCCAAAAGAACAGTCTATGTAATCAGTGTATCAGCATGAGTCCTCACTACTTGGGCCCACAGATGTTTGGAGCCACCAACAGTTTCAATAAAATACTGACAAGCTCCTAGAGTTTATATTCAGGTGGAAAACAATCAGTATTAGTGCCTGTATTTGGAATAAGTTTATGAAAGGGAATTTATCTCTATTAAAAATTAGAGACTCCACAGTGGAGACACCTGTGGGGACTGCTTCAGCCACAAGTAAAGCAGCTCCTATGTTGCTGGATCCCAAAGCATCCAGCCTGGAGCCGTAACTGTAGAAGGCTGACTTCACCGAGTTTGTCCTAACTCCAGCTGCAGAGGTTTTTAATGCTACACCTCAGCTGCCTTATTTATGCAGCCCCTCTGACTGTGATGGGATTGTTCACCTCCTCAGATGGGTAAGGCCAACAGGGTTTGGCTTACTGGTGATGAGAGTTTTTTGTGTTACCAAAAGAACATCAGCTTATCATACATGATCACAGATATGTGCCAAGTGATGAATTTTGCCTGCAGATGACCTGAGCTGATTGAAGCTATGAGTTATGGTTGAGAGACTTTGCTGTCTATTGCAGATCCCCAGAGTTTCTCAGTCCTTCAAATAGTCTCCAATATTTGCAATATGTCAATGACACACAATGATAAAATTTTATTGCTATTGTAGACTATTCCAATTTAGACTATTCTCAGGGTGAACTTTGTGTGTAACTTATGCCAGCTATGCACATACGTACACACAGTATATGTGCAATTGTTTTGGATGATATAAGCTTCCATCAGAAAGAAGATAAGCTGAAATTAACAAGTGTGTTTTGTTCAATGACCTCCTGTTAGGGTCAAGAGTCACTGGGTTAAATGTCAATGACCCGATATCTACCCTGTAGCAAAGCAATATCTTTATTCACAGAGTATCTACTATAATACCAAGTATGAATCAGAGCAACTGTTTTTCCATTTATGAGACTTATATAGCCATTTAAAATTTTTTTCTCATGAAACCACTGATAATATCATCTCAATAGTAAAGTGAATAGTTTGAATCAAATGCCCTCCAATCGTTGCACAAGTTTTGTGCATCAGCAGGAACTTTCAGAAAATGCTGGCTTATAGAAATGAAGATAGATATAGGCATATTAAGCCTGTCTTTTTCCAAAGCATGATTCAAATGTTTTGCCAAGGTTTCAGGTTACCTTGGAGTAGGGAGAAGAAAAAATATCACACAGCACACCTTGACATGCACACAAAAAACCAGTCAAATAAATTATTCAAAAACTATGAACCTACAAAAACCCAAGTTTAAGCAGTCCCAGCAGAACTGAGGAAAGACTTTGTGACCTCTCTGTCCAGTCTTCTTTTTTTTTCAGAATTATTTTTATAAGGTCCTCAAGATGAAAGAGAAGGCCAGACCTCCCAGCAGACTGTGAAATACTTTGACTGGCCAGCTGATGATTCCCATTCCATCCAGAGCTGGTTCCCTTCCTCCTGCTGATCACTGCCTCACAACTATGAGACTCCTGCTGCTCATCACTTTTACCATCCTATTTAGAAATAAATAAATGTGCCCTGCCAATGGCCTTTTGCCCTTCTGCCTTTGCTTGCCTTCTAACTGTGGGGTGTGCAGCGGTCTTTGTGAACCCTACTCTTTTTTTGTTTTCCTTCACCTCTCACTCAAAGATGTTATGAGAAATAGCACAACATGCGTCTGACATCTTGAACGGCTTCTGCTCCTCTACCTTTAAGGATCACATTGTCAAGCCAACAATGGCTCTGCTGGCCTCTCTTTTGCTCCCTGGGATACAGCCCCATTTGAATTTCTTGCATTCATGAGCTTCCTATTTCTTGCTCTACAAAGTTCATCATACACAAAACTCTTCCTATTCTCACTCTGGGAGATATTAATCTTGTTTCTCAGAGTAAGAGAGTTCACCCATTACCATATAATGTAGTCCCTATGCCAAGCACAATAGATAAATATTCCCAACATTTCTTTTAAAGCTGACAATGAAAATGCATTAAAAGCAGAGTCTCATTAAGGTCTCAGACTGAAAATGGAAAAGGAGCATAGTGAGAAAGAATGTTAAAAAACCTCCAAATATTAATAAATAAAGGTTCCAGACAAGTCCCTTGGGCCATATAATAGTTTGCCACTCATTATGGTGCAATGAGCTCTTCTACACAGACTGGGATTACAGCCATGAGAAGACAGAGTCCTTAACTAGTTGCACTTCAAACTTCTATTACCCCTTTAGTAACAGAAGAATTCTATCTGTCTGTTATAAAAATTTATCTCCTCCTCTACACCTTCTATTTTGATGCAGCACACAAGTGCACATGGTGTTGGTTTTGTTGATAGTTTGGGGTTTTTTCCAGTCTCATTTCCCTATTGATTTCCATTTGTTTAATTTTCTTTTGACATATCAGAAATCATCAATCACATAATTAAAAAGGAGCTGAGGAATCATGATTAATTACTACCTAGAGCAAAGGAATGTTAAGTCTTCGCAACAATTGAGTATGTTCTGTGAAGGGCTGAATGCCTCTTAAAGAAACTAGTATAACTGGTTACACCAGCTTCACCCACTTCGGGGGCAATGTTTAGAGGGCTGTTTTTCTTCTGATAAATGTTACTGCAGAGTTGCAAAGAGAAATCATCAAAAGCCAAGAAATAAATCACAAAAAAGTTCTTGTTTCTTTAGTCATCTTTGTTTTAATTAGTCTTTTGTTATGCAATTGCACAATGTATTTCCACAGGAAAATTGTCACATTTTGACTGCTAGACACAAGGGTTTGTGAATGAGAGAGCTGTTCTGTGCTTCCTGCAAGTGTCATATTTCAGAATACAGTCCCATTTACCTTATTTGCCAAGCAACATCTAAGCCCCACTTTAACAATAAGTATCTTTTTCCTTGCTAGGATTTGTTTTTATGGCACATCTAAAAGGTGTCAGAAAACCTCTCAAACATTAATAGATACATGCATGCTTACAACACTTTGGGAGGCAGAAGTGCAATCTGCATTTTCAGTTGTTTGCTTCATAGAAACACCGTGTCTGATTTTTTTCAGGTGGTCCTTTTGATGCAACGCAAGGAAGTGCCTTCCCTCACAGTGCTGTGGCTGCATTCTTCATGACTGCACATTTTTCAGTAGTCAAAGATGTAGCAGGTTACAGTGTTCCCCAGCTACTGCACATTTACTATCACTAACTTAGCATTTGTAGTAAATGAGAGATCCTTCTGTTAAAATTTCAGTGCATAAGCAAGAAACATATTTTGAGGATCCTAAGATGCCAAAAAATGTGACTTATTCCTTTCCGAATGTCAGCTCCTAGTAATCACTTAGTGACATAAGGCATCAGTCTAAAGAAAGTGCAAGACTGTATCTTAGGTAAATTTTTAAGGTATTGTAATTAGACACCCCATTATCTGGGTTATTAAAGATACCTGAACTTTTTGTGGTCTGACGTCTCAGAAAAATCTTGCTTCTGGGCAAAGGGCAGCCCACAAAATTCAAGTCCGGTGTAATAATCAACTGAAAATTGCAACTTAAAATTGGACAAAGATGAAATATGGAAACAATAGGATTTGCTAGAGTGAAGCATGGGTTTAATGATGTCCATAAGTAACAACTTTGTCCAGGGAAAATTAGAGGCTTCTGTAAGGCATCTAATCTCCACAGAAGTATGTGAAAATGCACTCTAAACAGACTGTTTAACAAAGTTCATTCAGAAATGTAGGTCCAGTTACATTAAAATACAAAATCTCCAGAATGAACTAAGCGGCAGAGCCAGGACATAATGAATCTTGCCTCATCCCACAGTCCATGATGCAACATTAATTAGTATTTTCAGTCCACTGCCCATAGCTATGTTGTTAATTTTACAGGCTTTTGAGTAACTCCTCTGCATCAGTTCTGGATGGTAGTGTATCTTCTGGAGAGACACAGAGTTAAAAATGCTTTTGTGACCTAGAGTGTGCAGGAGAACCCAGTGCTCCCAGCTCAGACGGCGTATTATCTTTTCAGTTTACAAATACTGGATACTGAAACCACAGAACTATAAGCAATGAAAGTGCACCAAAGCAAATACTGGTGTTTAGATCTTTGCTGAAGACACCTTTATCCTTTGGAGAAGCCAAAGAAGCACCAATTTCAAGTATGTGACAGGTAGTAAAAGCACTGAACTTCCTAGAGCATTGAAGAGATGGTTATGAGAAAGGAAAACCAGTAAAAGGGTTTGACCAGCATGATGAAAACCATTGCAATAGTTCCAGACATTAAATTCCATAACTGGGTGTTGATTTGTATATTGCCTCTTAAACAGACAAGTACAACATATGTAACTGAATAAATTCCTCAGTTATCTGGAACCACTCTTTTAAACTCAACTTGCATTTAATATATAAAATATTGCCCTAAAATATTCCCTAAATAATACAACTTTCAATCTATCACTACTACCTGAGTAGTGGTGTTCAAACTCACAAAATGATCTGTATATTAACTATCATACAATCTCCTATAGCTAATTATAATCCAGAGTAGTTTTATCAGATCTGAAGTCGCAAATTTGGAAACATCATTTTATTTACCATCTTCTGCTCCAGAAAAATCGGAGGAAGCTTCAAGGGTTTGTTATGCTGGATGCATCTTATATTTCAATTTTTGGTAGATTCCTTGTTTGTGAACAGAATAGGGCAACATTTTTCATTGTTTGAGTTTTTCATTATTTGCACAACTGTAAGAAACAACAACCAAACTTCAACATAAATAACTACATAACTTCTTGAAAACATTGTATATTAACTTTCTTACAGTTGTACTATAAACATGGATAATAGAAGAGGTCTCTATATTAGTAAATTATATTTTTTCAAAATTTATTATGTTTTCAATCAAATTTTTATATTTGTATGGAGATTTTTAAGGTAATAATGAAAATCAAATGCCAAGTACTAATTTGAATTTTTTATAAGCTATTATTA
>VWZG01006036.1:0-69401 GCA_013396735.1 Grallaria varia | reverse complement strand
TTTTGGCAATTAAGGGAAAGAGGAACAAAAATCCATGAAAGCTAGTGCTTATCAGAAAGGAAAAGCTACAAAAGACTCTAAAAGGCCTTAATAGGTCCTGGGATAATGACAAGGTCTCTACATCTCTGAATTTGCAAAGCTGTGTGCTCATCTGAGGCCAAGTTCTCTGACAGAGAGACAAAGCCAATATTCTTCAGCCAACAGGTCATGTTATTGCTTCTGTATAATCCTAGGCCAGTGTTGAATTTCCACTTCTGCTTTAATGCTGAAAAAATTTCTTCAACAATGTTTTGATTAAAAGTTAAGGTAAACCCATAGCTTCAAAGGATAAGCAGTAACATATTTCTAATGTATTTCTAAGAGAAGGAATAGAAAATGATTCAAAATTAAAAAATAATCCTTCTGGTTTTCTGTCTAAAACTGCACAAGAAGTTGGAAACATCAGTGTCAGGCTTTTCAAACAGAAATACAGTGTTTTATTTCAAAAGGTAGAGGGCTATAGTTCCAGAAAATTAATTTCTCATTTTTGCCACAGATATTACTAAGCTGATAGCTATGGTGTCTGCATCAGTCACCTCTGAATCTTAATAACTTCTGTTTTCACCTACATTTCTACAGCTATGCCACTTGGTGTTTGCAAACACTAATGATAAAGACTTTAGGATGACCTAGCAATATCCCTAGGAGTCCAGACAAACTTCTACTCACCTTAAGTGGACCCCAAGTTCTAGGGAAAAATAAATAAACAAATAAGGGTGCCATATTGATAGCTAATACATATTT
Source organism: Grallaria varia (assembly GCA_013396735.1). Classification (NCBI taxonomy): domain Eukaryota; kingdom Metazoa; phylum Chordata; class Aves; order Passeriformes; family Formicariidae; genus Grallaria; species Grallaria varia. The sequence continues at coordinate 68,618 of VWZG01006036.1, read as the reverse complement.
TAGAAAATGAAAACAATACCAAAAAAAGGTTATTCATAGTCACTTTTATGCGACAGTGTTACTTGGTTCAAAAATTAACCCAAACAGTACTGAATACAGTATCAGGCCCACACAGACTCTGATTTTATCCCTGGCCACACCTGCTACATTTTAGATAGTTGATATTTCTGCATTTTTATCTATTCTAAAATGAAAAAATTTCCCCCAAACCATACGTTATTCTATATGAATAGCAATATTATGAGGGTTGGACTGTCAGGTGTGTTGAACGTTGGCCGTACTGCCATACCCAAAAGGTAGTGATCAATGATTCAACATATGACAGGCATCCAGTAACAAGCAAAGTACCCCAGGGGTCAGTAGTGGGGCTCATATTTTTCAACATCTTCATTATCAACATGGATGATGACACAGATTGAACCCTCAGCAAATCTGCAGACAACACTGAATTTAAGGAGCGTGGCTGAAGTGATGAATGGCTCAGCTTTGGTCCAGAGGCACTTTGAGAAACTTGCAAACTGGACCAAGAAAAAGCTCATGAAGCTTGTCAAGGAAACCGCAAAGCTGCAAGTGCAGCAGTCCAATGGACAGCTCCACAGGTATCTAAGGCAGAGCTAGTATTCAGAGGACACCACCAATACAAGCCAGCAGCATGGTTCACAAAGAAGGTGCATGAGGAGGAGTTGCCCTGCAGTGCTCTCCTCTACGCAGTGTGGATGAGGCTGTGCCCTGAATGCCGTGTTCAGTGTGCGCCCCACAGATCCAGGGTGATGTATGGAAACTGAAGAAAGATTCCAAGATAGAAGCAGAGGGTCAGGGATGGTCAGGGACTTACAGCTTTCAGTTTGTGAAGAGAGAAGGAGGGGGTGAACTTGCCTACTCAGGCAAAGAGGAGACTAAGGGATGATCAAACAGCAACCCACAGTTGCCTAATGTGTGGTTGGGAAGACAAGGAAGCCAGACTCTTCTGTCAGTGGCAGACAATAGCAAAGGCCAAGGGCCACAGGATGTGAATTGTGAATTTCTAGATGGACATTAAGGAAAAGCTTTGTGTAGATGATGCCCAGAGTAGCTGTGATCTTCAACACACAATGAGGTGTAGTCCTGAAGCACTTGGATTTGCACAGGATGACCACAAGAACTCCGTACCACCCAACTGGTCTGTGATTCTCACAGTTGTTTCTGTGACTGCTGGAAGTGTGCATCAGCTGGGGAGACTGGAAGCACCTTTGGAAGAACTCAGAGACAGCAATATTTTGTTCTGTGTTTAACCATTAAGTGCAGTCAGTTAAAATTGAGGGGGATGGGAATAAAAACAGAAAACATTTGCTGGCACTGGCATGTTCAGGTGGAGTAAGACATTTCAATCCTTTGTATCAATTATCTAAGGTGTTTACAGGGACCATGGGCACACCATATACCTGCACAGCATTTTATCACATCTAAGGAGGTCTCATATATTACTCTTAGTCACAAGAAAGCCATAGGAGTTAAAAATTAGCAGCCCAGCTAGGACAGTGAGGTCAGAAGCAGCCAAGCTGACAAGGAGCAAAGGCAGAAAACCCTTTGCACACCCAAAGGCTTACAAAAAGAGCCATTCATAGCACATAGGAAGCAGGAAAACATAGACACATGCTCACACAAATCCCCTTCTGAGCAGGTTAGATTGAACAAGGGTAATCATTTTATGTGCCCAAATTGCCTGACTCCACATGACACTATCAAAAGCATTTTCATTTTTATTCAAATCAATGTCACCATTTTTCTGTAAAAATCAATGTGGAAAACAGAAACAAGAATAGAGGAAGATGCCGTTACTGAGTCCTGTGGAAGCCATCACAAGGATGACTGCAGAAACTCAAGATGGTTGACTTTAGCAGCTAAGGCTTGTCAAACAGCTTGCAGATGAGGGGTACTAAAAACACTTAGCAAGAAATTCTGGTTTTGCACACAGATTAAGAAAATGGCTGCTCTGTTATTTTTTGCAATTATAATCATTCTTTTCCCCAGTCTCATACCTAAAAGTATAATGGTCAGTCTTCTGAACATACCTTTCCTTCATCTTCCCCTAATTTGTACTAGACAGAAAAGTGACTCTTGTCTTATAACACATGTAAGTGACAGACAAATGAGGGTACACTTGGGCCCAGTCTGCAAAGAGTTAATGTGAGAGCACATACTGTGAAATTTTGGGGAGGAAGTACCCTTCAGCCTGACACCCTGACTGTTGAAATCAGAAAACTGAGGCACTCTCTTCAGACCCCTAATATGACCTGTGGGAACTCTGAAAATCCATTAAAAATCAACTTTCCAAAGATGTTTATTGTTAGCCTGGCCTTCTAATATAAGCAAAACACCTAGAATGTTTGCCCAGAATCTCTATGTTCTCCAATCTGATTTTCTTAGAAAAAAATTTTAGCATTTCCCTCTTTGGAAAAGAAATGTTATCAGCCTATCTTTTCTGAGGACTTCCCTTCTGATTTCCAGAAGGACCTATGAGTAGGACAAACAGAGGTTTATCAGGAACAGTCTTGGATATATAGACTTCTCCCAGAAGCATCAGTCAACGTAGCGTGCATCCCCAGATCACATCCCAAAGTCACCACCTAGCTGCATGATACCTACAACTGAATAGGGGCCATTATAAATCCTTAAGAAACTGACTTTGCCTTAATCAAAAACCACATAGCTCTTCCCCTCAGCAGTACATCCTCATGGCATTTTTTTGACATGTTTCAAAGAAAAACTGACATTGAATATACAGCAAAATATCCAAATGGTAAGAAATTTTCCTGTCACAACCCAGTGATTCTTAATTGGAATACCCACATGATTTTGGGTTAAAATACCTAGGAATAAGTGCAAACAATATTTTACCATCACTGTCTTGCAGGTAGATCAGAAAATCCTGCTGCAATTTAGCGAATGTCAGGCTTCTCAGACGAACAATCTAAATTCTCCCGACAACTTCCCCATTAGAGGATTGGTGTTGCAAATCTATGTAACTGAATAAGGTTATTCAAGAAGCACCACGTTTTGATAACAAAATCCTTTGTGATGATTACCTAATAGCCAGCATTTGTTCAAACACTTTTAATAGACCCTTTTTATCACATGCAAAAAGAATTTCAGTGCTAGTTCAGTCTCCTGTTTCATTCTGTCATGAATCACTTCGTAGAGACATTTAGAAGTCAATAATCCACTGTAGCTTTGATGACAGGTGATTAATTTCTACATTTTAGAGACATAATAAGATTTAGCAATAAAAAGGCCTTGAAGTAACCTACCAAACAGCTTTAATCTCAGCCTTGGGACTGTTGCTAAATATGAATGCTTGTACACAAATGCGGATGATTTAAGTTAGCAGGTTTTATTGTAGACTTCTTGCCTTTTCATATTAATCTTGCTTTACAATCAGGCTATCTATATGATCAGTTTATACTGAATATTGTTTCTAATGCAGTACTTGGGGGAGGAAAGTAAGATTATTTACCCACAAGGGCTATATTCTACTGAAAACTAGTTTTACATGCTTCCCATTATGTGGCTTACCAATATTCTTTGTGTGGTGAAGTCATGGGTAAAACAAAAAAATTAACAGACACACACAACTAGTTAGTACCTGCCTGCACAACCACCCAGAGCCCTGAGGGCTCAATCCATCACTCAGTGAAACTGGTGGGAGTATTTTGCTAACATCAGTTGGGCGATCAATGTAACAGACATACTTGAATAAAAGAAGAAATTCCAAGCTCTCCAGACATGTTCTGGTAGAAAATATGGAATACTGATACATGTCCTGATCTGGCTTTTCTGAGCTCTTTCAGACATTGCCTGGATTGTCTTCTATCAAAAGTGGCTTTATACTGAAAATAATATCTGTCAAAACTGAAAAATTACTCTTTTAAAACCTGTCTTCTGTGTTTTCTTTATGCATGTTCAGAAATGCTTCATTTTGCTACTCAAAATACTTCAGTATGAAACTTTTGTATAACACTAAATCTTCACTAAAATTCCCTTGGCCAAGAATCTCAAGATAAATTCACAAAATGGTTCTAGGGCTGCTTCCCTTGATGAGAAGAAAAGACACTGCTGCTGCAGCTGCCTTACAAAACCCATTTTGCTAATACCAAATTGTAAAGACTTCCTTAAAGTAAAAGGGGGCCTAAGGTGCCTAGCCTAAGTTACTGTTTTCTTGTGATCGTATGTTTTCCTCTGTAAAAATAGACTAACAAAAAAATCACAAACTCTAGTAAGCTGGGCAGACAAAGCAAGTCAATGAGCTTCTTTGTCCTTCTTGTGTTGTCCTAACTTTGGAATGATCAGTCCTTGGGAGAAAAGGTGATAGAGGAACTGAATTTCTCACATCTGAGGGCAGCATTAAAATGCTGAGGAATGTTAAATGTTTTGTGAAGCTTCTGCTCTGTGTTTTGTGAAGGGCAAAGCATTAGCAAAGAAGGAATTGGTTCTACTTCTCTCTGTCTCTCAACACATTTGGAGATGGATGAAGTAGAAGGGCAGAACTTCCACTTGTGAAGAAGTGCCACCCTCAGACAACATCTAAGTGAGCCCTAAAGATAGGGAAAACTAAAAACACACACACACACACAAAAGGCAAGAGCAAAACCAAATACATGTGACAGAATTGAAGGCAGCAGTAACACCTCCTTCCTGTCAGCAGACTTTGGGAAGGAGGAACAGAGGCCTCAACAATAATGACAAATGGTGTTTTATCAAAGATAAATGGTGGCAATACTGCATTTCACTAGCACCTATTAAGAAGCCATTTGAATTTTAAACTCATTTAAAATAAAGGAGATTTCAATGTCAGGAGATGTGGATAAAGATGTTTAGGACAAGTGCAAGGTGTGGGGGTAATTGGAAGGTTGAAATGCATGGGTGACAGGGACTGGGGAAGGTGGTGGTGAGGATGACAGCAAGAATGCTATGTGAGAGTACAGGTGGTAAATAAAGTGAGATCTGTGAGAATGCCACATTCTAGTCATATTCCATACCCATGAAGGCAATATAAAAGTGTTTATGTTTTCTTCCTTTCTTTCCCACTGGACTTTGATTTCTGCTGGAAGAACTCTTTAGGCACCTTGTTGGAAGGAATTGCAGCATAGTCTGAGTAGGTCCCTGTTCTAGATGATCAGGAACAAGGACACCTTAGTCTAAATATATCTCTCAGCTTTCCTTACAAACTTCAGGATTATACCCTTTTTAAATTTCAATTTTTAGTTTTACTCTGGATTCCTAAGTGCAGAAGACTTATTCTTTTACTTTCTTCATTTTTCATGTTAAGTAACAGGAATAGAAGTTCAGATCTGCTCATAAAAGCTTGAATATAAAAACCTGACACTTCAGAAGTCCTGATTAACACAAAAGTTGTGCAAAAAAGAGAATTAATATTTTTCAGACCTATAAAGGAAAAAATATTTGGAATAGCAAAGGTGTATAATGTGGGAAACAGAAGAAAAACAAACATATGTGAGTAGAATCTGAAGGCAAAGAAAACTCAGTCCATGATTAAAGCCAGTGTTGAGATACAATGTAAAGCTGAAGAGAAAAATGATTATCACAGGATGAAAGAAACAGAAGCCCTCTACAAATTTATGATGTGTAAAACTCTAGCAGTTCTCACAAGCACAGAATACACTGATTAATTTCAGTATTTTGAAATAAAATTTTTAAACTTCAGATTTTCCAGTATTTGTATCTCAGTAGGGGAAATAGCTGCTTCTCTATGTAAAGTGGCAAAATTGTGTGTGAGGACAAACACATATTGAGGATATGAATCATAGCAAGAGACTGGACATTTGAGGCAGATTAGATATATCAGACAGCAAATGGCAGAGTGAGGTACCGCAGTGGAGCTGCCTTTGCTGCTGAGCACAGGAAGAGTTATGACATTTATGCATTTTCATTTCTACAGGTGGGGACCTCAAATCATTCCGTGGGTTAGGCTCCTGGTATCACTAATATGGCCCTGCTGTGGCACACACTTGATATACTTCTGACTTGGCGAAAAAAGGCACAAAGTGCATTTAAATCTCTTCATGGCCATAGCATGAGACATTAAGTTTGAGCTGCTAGTGAGTCTAACATTTATTTCAGGATGTTATGTCCCAAGCAACATTTTCGGTTCCAAAAGTTAATTTCTCTTTATAAACTGTGATCTTTAATTCTTATGTATATTCCTTATTTAGACCCACAACATGAACTACATTATTTAAACTACTGCGTAAGGGCATTTCTTGTAAATTACTCTGCTAAATCAAATAATTTATGATAAAAATAGCCCAAACATTCATTTTTTTAAGATCTAAGGGATTAAATCCTGTCTCTGATAAGGAAAAAGAAGAAATAAAATGGCCTTTTCAGCTATTAAAAATTGAACATTTTAAGATCTCTCCTTTTTCTCAAGGAAGATTACTATCCACAGAAAATAACCCAACAGCTTGGTGGCTAAGGAATTTTCCAAGGAATTGTAGCAGTTTCTGAAATTCTAATCTGCACCTTAACCCAGTGACCTTTTTTTTTTTTTTTCAGAGGAACATCTTACCTATTCTGCCCACTGTCAAGAGCTAGGAGTTTCACAAAAGTTTTTTGTATCTTCCACAATCAGTTCTGCAGGTTCAGTTTTGGGGGGCAGAGTGAAACACTTTAAAAAACCCGGCACTGGCTCAAGTGCTTTTAGAAAAACAAGCAGTCAGGGAATTTAGTGACTTCTGTAAATACGTTAAATATACATGCCATTTAAAACAGTTATTTCCACTGCACATGATCACTATTCGCTATTCCTGCTTGCTGAGCTCAACACAACTGTTCTAGACTACTTCTGCTACAGGCTGCTAGACCACCTCAGTCCTTTTGGTATGGGGTTTATGATGTAAATGTATTTTTGCTAAAAACACTGATTATTTCTTTTTTTGTTTACAGAAAAAGAAATGCAAAAAAAATGTTTACTCAGTTCTTCCTCATCCCAAGGACATAAGCAATATATTAATATACGTTCTAGTCAAGACAGGTAAACTTGTTTCGCCCATATTTCCCTAACATGACTGTAAATGTCACTGTGTTTCTATGTTTATAGTCTAGATGTTTTTAGTAGAATACATCCCAAAAGATTTTAAGACACACGTGAAAATAAAGTTTATTTATATCTCCCCATTTCACCTTTCTAGTTGTATCTCTGCTCAGCAAAATAAGATGAACCTTAGTGAAATCTTTGACACCATTTCTTCTCATGGCTTGCATGGGCGTACTCTTCGCTGGGTAAAAGCCACCTGGATGGCTGGGCCCACAGCGTTGTGGTGAATGTAGTCACATCCAGGTGGCAGCACTCACTAGTGGGATTCCCCAGGGCTCAGTATTGGCTCCCTCCTGTTTAATATCTTTATCCACAATCTAGATGAGGGGATTGAATGCACCTTCAGTCAGTTTGCAGATAACACCAAGTTGGGTGGGAGCATTGATCTGCTGGAGGGTTGGAAGGCTCTGCAGAGGGATCTGGACAGGCTGGATTGATGGGGTGACAGCAACTGTATGAGGTTTAACAAGATGAAGTGTCAGGTCCTGCACTTGGGTCACAACAACCCTAGGCAGCTCTACAGGCTGCGGGATGAGTGGCTGGAAAGCTGCCTGTCAGCAAAGGATGTGGGGGTGCTGATTGACAGCAACTGAACATGAGCCAACAGTGTGCCCAGGTGGCCAAGAAGACCAGCCACAGTGTGGCCAGCAGGACCAGGGCAGTGATCATCCCCCTGTACTCAGCACTATGAAGCTGTATCTCAAGTGCTGTATCCAGTTCTGGACCCCTCACTACAAGAAGGACATTGAGGTTCCGGAGCGTGCCCAGAGAAGGGCAATGTTGCTGGTGAAGGTTCTGGAGCACTTGTCTTATGAGGAGTGGCTGAGGGAGCTTTAGCCTAGAGAAAAGGAGGCTCAGGAGAGACCTTGTAGCTCTCTACAACTACCTGAAAGGAAGTTATAGCCTGGTGGGGGTCAGCTTCTTCTGCTACGTCTCAGGTGAAAGGATTAGAGGAAATGGCCTCAAGTTACACCCGGGGAAATTTAGATTAGATATAAGGAAAAAATTCTTCATAAAAGGGATTGCCAGGCATCGAAACCCAGGGTGGTGGTGCACCATCCCTGGAGATATTTCAGTCATGGAGATGTGACACTTGGGTGGTGGACAGTTTAATGGTGGACTTGGCAGTGCTGGGTTACTGGTTGTACTCAGCCCTCTTGAAGGCCTTTTCCAACCAAAATGATTCTAGGTTTTGATGAAAGGGCTTGAAGACTATCTTGAAGGCACTGAGCATGACTTGCTAGCTCTTTCAACATATAGATTCAAACACAGAGCAGCAGAACAGCATGTGAAGGAAACCACAGGCTTCTATGAATAGAAACCACAAGTTCTCCATCAAGAAATGAACACAAGGTGAACTACATTGCAGATTAGTATCTACTCCAAAACGCACGGCAAATGTTGTGACAGGAAGCACCAATCACAAAGGCGTGTGCAGTCCTGTTCATGTGCTGTGCTCAAAGGCTCCAGCCTGACTCCAGTGTCACCCGTGACTGAATGAACCACAGGTAAGTGCATTGTTCAAAATGAATGAGGTGGCTGAAACAGGAGCTAAACTGCAATGAAATAACAATTACAGAATACGAGGGGTTTTTTATTGGATTCTTTAACACGGGTGTTTACATATCCAACATATCAACTTGCCTACATGAACAAACTTTTTCAAACAAATTCATACTTAGTTTATGGCCATCTACCATACCTTGATCTCCTTGAGCATTATTTGCCAGGGGCTAAGTATTGGTTGAGTTGATTAAATGGCAAAGCTCCCACAGAATGAGCATTCTTAGGATTTTATCCAAACTGTCTTCTTATCCATGCATTTTAGATTATTTATTTTTATATTTCAAACTATTTTTACGAGACAAATTTAATTTTATTTCCTGCTGATACTTGAACCAATATAATGTTCTTGGCTTTATCATCTGTCTATTCTGATTTTCAAATACCATTTCAGTTTAGTATTATCTGTGAAAGCTATGTATGTTCACACCTTTAGAAACATCAGAAGTCAAAGGTAAAAAAAGACATTATTATAAGGGCTACAACGTATCATATGTGCGTATCACTAGTAAATTACAAAGGAACAACTAAACTTGTTAAAAACTTGACTTTTAGAATGAAGTCTGTTCTAGTCGATAGCAAAATGTTTTTAATTTTCTGTTAGATATAATAGCAGACTGAGCCTGTCACTGGATCAAGCAGAATAGAATTTTGGAATGCTGAGAAATTGCTATATGAAGGAGTTTAATACATACATTTGCTGCTGAAGCAAATGACAGTAGCTTCTCTGCAGGCCAAGTCTAGAAAAGCTAATGTTAGCAAGACGTGCAAGACTAAATAACAGGCATCAGGGTCACGCATCTTATTAAAATCAGTACTTTAAAAACTGCTTGCTTTAAACATTTACCTTGACATTGTAGATTATCTTTAGTACCAAGACAGCTCTTATTCAGTTGACCTCTATTCGAAGCAGCTAAATTTGAGATATATGATTGATTTTTGGTCTTCTCTATTCAAAGAAAAATATGGAGCAAAAATAAACCTTCAATATATTTAAAATTTATGCTTGCAGAGACAGACTCTGGAGAAATTCATCCAGCTTCCTTTGGTGCTGAACAAAACAAGAAAATTGGGCAAGATATATTTTGAGAAGACCTTCACCAAGAGATAACCTAGATAGCTATAATTAGCAATTTACCCACATTTTAACTATATTGAGTACAATTCACAATCTCAGCGTTCTTTTTGATTTGGTGACACTATTTAAACTGTGAATATTCTCTGCAATACCTGCTTTTGAGATAATGCTATCTTCTTTGTAATTGTTGTCAAAGTTAACATGACCAACTTAGGATTCATGCCGAAATCTATTGATTTAGTAATAAGAACTAATGACATGTCAAATGATTACTCGTCCAGTACTGCAACATTTTCCTGCTCCCAGAATTTGGACACACTGGGAACCTAGAAGAAAAATGCAAAAATTTTATACCCCTTATAAAAGAGTAGTTGTCCAAAATAGGAATCTCTAGGTATCAGACAGCAATACAACAAAATGCTTACTCAAAAGCTAACCCACAACAACAGAAATTGTCAGCCATGAGTAACTGAAAGGTTCATTGTCTACCCTGTCAGTTCAAATGATTCAAGCAAAAAAAATTCCATGAGAATGAAAGAAAAGTGAGCAACCTAAAATTCTCAGAATGATATTTTAACAAAGTTTACTTTTTTCTCTTTTGGTTACTATTGAGTGCTTGATGCTTACTAATAAAACTTCAGTAATACCAGCACTAAAGTTTCGTTTTACCTGTCAACAGATAAGTAACAGTTTAGTAATGCCTCAGGGTGATTGATGGCCAAGTAACAAAGAAATAGCTAGTACTATAAACCCTATTTACAACATGTAAGAAGAACCTTGAAAAGATAATACTATGGATTAACTTTGTGTTATTTTCTATACTTGTTATAAAATTTGTCATGGGGTCTTTAATTGTCTCATTTTCCATTTTTTATGGTCTTTGTCATGACATTAAGTTTTCCCATAATTCACAGTCTGCTAGATTGCTTCAAACTATGCAGCAGAAGTCTGAATGCATTGGAGATGCTTTAACATGATCATCCAGCTCTTCAACCCTTGTTCACCTAGTTATAAAATTCATGAAAGAAGAGTGATAGAAAATTTTATTCCCTCCAAATGAGCAGCCATTCCCCACCTGTTATTTCACAATTTTATGCCTCCTCTTTCTCTGGGCTGCCCACTCAAGGACTAATTAATATTATGTCAGGGGAGTCAGACGTGCAAGCTCCTTTGTAGTGCCAGTGAACACCACATTTTTCACTGCAGCCTCCAGAACTCCAAGATTTCTCATGAACCCATATGATCATAAAATAATCCTATTATTCGTTTTCTTTAAATGAGATTTAACCTCCTTAATGAAAGATAAAGGAAGAGAAATCATCAAACAAGCTAGAATATTGGTATGAACCATAAACCCCATTTTTCCCCTCATATATTAGAATTTTTAAGTCAGTTCCAAGTTGTCTTGGGCTCTGATTCATGATTTTTTAAATGCCCATGGTTGGCAGCATGGATGGTTATTGAAAAGAGTTGATATGAGATACTCAAAATCTTATATTCCAGCAAAGACATTGATGGCTCCTGGTGCAGCCTCAGGAAAGCTTCCTTAGAGCCTATCTGGCAAAGCTCACAGAAAATGCCTTCTTCCTTCTCCAGCTGGCTCAGTGACTCCATTTCATCCTAGAAAGTTGTGACTTTGACTTAATTATTCACATTTGTCGTATTTTGCCTACATTACAGCACCATAATATTTGGGCATAAAGACTTCAACACCTAAATCCAAAAGGTAGGTGACAACACATTATGTATTACTGGTGTTATACACATCCCTGCAAATACATTTTATTTTTCTGCTGCACCCTACTTTCATCATACTAGAATACTGAGTAAAGCAAAAGGATGAAGATAGTCGTCTTCTTTGCTAAAATCAAACTTTAAAACTTCCTTTAAAGTTAGTAGAAATTCACTTTTCAGAAGTCTTTGGGCAGTTTCAGAATCATAAACCAGCATCCACAGAAAGAACGACCACAGATTTCACATTTTTCAGTCAAATGTGAGTTCAGAAAGCTTACACAAAATTCAGTCTGTGCAGAGATGGAATGGTGCAATGTAATAATTCTTTTGGGAAATGAAAGAGACACTGACCAAAAATATGGGGCACATCAGCAAGAAAAAATGCTTTACTATCTATGGCCAGTGCACTTATTAGCTCTTAAGAGAATTTCAGTCTCAGAATTTCCACTTCTAAGGAAACACTGCAAATATAATACAAAAGCAACATTTGTAGCTTCAGCAAGCAAGCTCATCAGAGCTAATTGCACAAATATCAGCTTCATCAAGTAGAAAAACAATAATAATAACAGTAATAATACTCCATTAAAAAAGCAGATTACAGATGATCACCTGACTCATGCTGAATGTTTACACAGGAAGGGAAGGAGTCAAGTGTCACCCCTTCCTATTCTATGCTGGCTACTATGATAAGTAGTTGGGTCGGTGATGAGGAGGGAGGTGAGGTGAAGATGGAATGGATGGAAATAAGTCGTTTAACAGCAAGTATTATGTCTTATTACTCATTATTTTTACCAATGTAAAGCCATCTTTTAAAGCACTTATAAAAGAACAGAATGATATATAAGCAAGAGAGCCTATGTTCTACATCACAATAAAAAGTGAGCTTTCAAAAGAGCCATGTATACTTCGAAAATAGGTCATTATATACGTGTCACATGTACAGGTATCCGTGGCTATTGCCTTGTACCCCGTGTCCAACATCTGGAGTGTGCCCTGTGCTAGGTGACATGATCGAGGGACACAGCTTGTGGTTCTGCCCAGCCCAGGAGTCCGGATCTATCTGGTGACAAGATGTAGAAGAAAGTTGAGTAACGACTTTAAAGCAGTGAAGTGTCCTATCTAAGAGCATCTGCAGTAGGTTCCTTTGGCTGAATGAAGCAGAAACGTCATGATCTTAAATCACCCTCTCTTAAACATAACTCTGTGAAGGAATTTGTGGGATAGAATGGCAAATGGAAAGAAAATAAACAATATTTGGGTGCCAAGAGAAGACTAGAGAATTCCTTCAAAAGGAGGAAGGGAAAGAAGGCTCCTTAGCTTTTATCCTTACCCTGCTACTCCTAATATTTGCATGTTAAACTTGGATGTTACAGAGGAGACAAAAATCCTTCGCATGACAAGCAGCAATTTACATAAATCTGATCTCCCAAGAGCTAATTTTGGGGAAATATTGCCCCATCTTTTTTTCACCTATGATCACTGTAGAAACTGCGCTCAGTGTTCCCAGATAAAAAGTAGCAATCCAGGGCCATAATAAAGGGGGAAAAAAAAAACCCAAACAAACAAAAAACAAAACAAAACCACAAACAAACAAACAAAAACACCCAACCCCCCCCCCTAAAAAAAACCAACCTGTAGATAATAAAGTATGCACTCAAGTATTCCATTTCTGAATATTCAAAAGTAAATTGGAAAACAAACATATATATCTTTCATTCTAATTTATATTTAGCATTGTTGGGTTTTCTTTGGCAATGCATATTCAGCAGTAGTTTATCAAGCCAGTTATTAAACAAGCAAATCCCTTATCTTGAACACTGCCTCAACTTTTTAGTTCGTTATTTAGTTCCCAGCAAGACAGTGGGAGCTTTAATTTACTGTACATTTCACATTAACCACACAGTAATAGGTCTGTTTCACAGAGTAGAGGCAGGGGGGTGTGGGGGGTGGGGGGAACACAAGGAAATTATATTGAAAATGATACAATGAAGCATTGTTCCCTTGGTGTCATTGAACGTGGGCCAACTATACCATTCAGGGGTAAATATGGAGCTCTGACATTTTACTCTGATATCCCAGACTGCTGTTTTCAAAGAGTCACGTGCTCAGAAACTGCAGCACATTTACAATTGTCTTTGAAGTTTTAATCTCAGTTCATGCTACTAAATCAGCATGAAGGTTTATTTTTAACTTGTTATATAAAATTTTTTCTAAAAAAAATTCAAGGAAACATCTCCATGTATAAAATATGTCAAACTGAAACCTGCTAATTGTGTAACTTCAGTATAGTGGTGGGTTTATAAGTTGGCTTTTTGAATTTTTATGGAAGACAAAAAGTGTTTCTAGGTTTTTAGCAGCTTTCAGATTTTATTTGTTAAGTTGTTGCAAAGGAAGTAGGAATTTTAAGTGTATCTATTGTGAAATATAAATAAGACTAGAATAGATGATCCCACTAAGCCTAATTTTCTCAATAAAGCTCTAAAAAATGATAGTGAAACTATAAAGAGAAAGGATAATGCACTATTACTGAACTGCTGGCACATTTCAGTATCTGCCTTAGAAAACAAATTTTACTTAGCATTATATACATATTAGACAAATGAATTTCACTTGGGATTGCTGTGGGATCAGGGTCTGAACAAAGCAAAGCTAGTTGCAACTTGCTGTGATAAGAATTAGTGTGTTGCTACCCAAACATGACCACATCTAACACTTCCATTGAACTTCTGTAATGTGTAGTCACCACTACTGAAACTTCTCACACCCTCTGCCTCCCACTCATCTCTGCTTGGCAAAGCTCTACCCTTTCATCTCTAACCTCACCAAACACTGTTTACATTCAGTATTGAGAATTTTCTTTCAAATCCATGTTAGATCTCTAAAATTGCCCTCTGCTGAAACTTCTTTCCCTGTGGCCTCTGTTTGCTCACTGGCAAAGTTCACATTCAACCTTTGTTTACTCATCAAGCATCTTCAAATCAAGTCTTCCCTTGATCATCCAGACAGTTTGCTGTCCTGGTCCTCTTATTTATTTTGTTGTTCTTCTGTTTGTTTTGGTTTTGGGGTTTTTTTCTCCCTTTAGAGTTTCTCATTCATTCTCTAATTTTGGGGGTGGAGAATGGTTAGGAAGGCACAGGGGTCCCTGCTACCCTAATTTTGGGAAAATCTCACACACAATTTCAAATTCAGTGATGAGGTGTATGCAGTTAAGTCACAGCCAGCACGTCTCATTGGTAAAACTGACTTTCTTCTTTTGAACACCACCTTCTAAATTTCTAAGCACCGTTTATCGGGACCAATACATTCTTAGTCTTTCTTTGCTATTCTTTTTCAGCATCTCTGAACAGTACTTTAGATCCCAAATATCATGCTTATCACTCTGATCAAAACTGTACTTCAATTTTGTAGATTTTCTATGTATATCTTCTTAGAGACACAGCCTTTCTTACATATTCAAACAATTAGGAACTTTTTGCCAGTGTTTCATCCTCTTGTTCTTTGATTATGACAATATTTCATGACAAATGCAAGCCTCTAATTTTTCTAGGCTGTTGTTCAGAACATATCACCTCTTTTTAGAAATCCATCCCATAGTAACATTGTTTAATATCCAGGCCCTTCATGGTCTAGCCACCACACTATTTTTTCCCTCTGTGCTTCAGAGTGTCAGGTCCCAGCACCAGCCAGTGAACGATGCCCATGCCCATCATTCATTTGTTGCATCCTCAAATGCTTTCCCCTCATACTTGGGAGCTCTCCATAAACATCCACCTTCAAATCCATTTGATGCAAGGCCTGTGAAAGACCTGGCAGCGGTGAGGTTGGTAGTGCCAGCAACACTTCTCATCACACTGACTTAAGATTCCTTCTACTCCCTCATCTGTCTATATCATTCTACTGTGGTTTTTTAGTTTTGTTTCAGAACTTGATATATCCATCACCAACTTTTTGTCCTGAATTTGTCCAGCACTTAGCACAATTGAGATATGGTTCATGGCAGTGGTTTATAGTAATTCAAATAGTGCAGACAGAATACAGCTTTTTCATATCTATGAGAACAAGTTTAAATTTTATTTCATGCATTGTCTGTGAGATTGTAAGCATCCTATTTTCAGATTACAGAGCACACATGCTAACATCTCCAGGGATCGAAGAGCGATTAAAGCTTCTGTCTCTCAGTCCAGCCTTGTATCTCGCTATACCATCCTACTGGTTAAATCTGTAGGACGCTTAATGAAAGTTGTAAGGTACCAAACAGTACTGCTTGAGATGAATGAGTGTATGAGTCACTGAGGAATGGGCTCAGAGGTCTCCATCTCACCAGAGTGGCATTGTGTTCTCTGATACATACTGTCAAGCAGCAGTTTCCACCAAGTTCGGTGGCAAAAAAGACTCTACAGAAGTAAGATTTTTCTAATATAAGCTTTGTTCAAGAGCACCACCTAAAGTGGAATTATCAGATTTATTTCACAGTTGATTAGGTCCATTCTTTCAATGGATATGAGCATCTTCAGGATGTAATGAAAGTAAAAGTTTTGACATATCAAAGATAATAATAGAAGGATTCCTTCTCTGTCAGGATTTGTAACAGGGAATATGCAGGCCCTTAAGAACCTCAGGAATCAACTGGCCTCAGGCTATATAAGTGCTGAAAACATGAACCCAGTTATCGTATTAAAAAGTGACTTGGTTCAGTGGAGAGTGACGGGTTTGGATCCTGAAATTTACTGACGGTCTCTAAGGGAAAAAGCATACAACTGTATGTAAAGGTAGGGCCTTTCTATAGATCCAGGAAGAAAAACAACCCCAAAGGACTGAGTTGTCCCTCCCCGTGAGATTTACTGTTAATTTTATCCTAGATTGATCAGTTGTGTTTTGACCGTTTTAAAACACAAAGTCTCATGAAAATATGGGCAGTCCTAAGTATTAAACAAAAGACAGAAGAGAGAGCAAGAAATAGAGTACATCAGTTATTTCTAACAAGTGCATCAGGATAATTCCTTGTTACAAAAAGATTTAACAAGATTAAAGTTAACTGCAGTTTCCCAAACACTTTGATCCAAGCTGCAGCATTAGCTCACTGTTTTCTTCATTTTTGCCTAAAAGCTAAGAGCATTTTGCAGTTAAATTATGTACATGAATGAAGCTAATTGGATTTCTAAGTCTTACTATCATGCAGTTTACTCTGAAATTTGAGGATGCAAATTCTTAGGATATTTTAAGGATATGAAATAAAATGAAACACTTATGAGGAGAAAAATTTTCCATTTGAATTTTGTGTATTAAAAATACAGTCGTCTCAGGCATGGAAATGGGTTAAAAACGTGCTCTTAGCGCAGCATTTTCCTTCAGGAGTTTATATCCCTTAGAAAGGTAGACCTAAATAGATGTAAATCAGGTGAAGAAGTTAATTATGAGGGAAAAGAGCCAAGAAGTTAGGAGGAGGAGAAGAAGAAATATCATTGGTTTGACAGAGATGGCTGCCAGAAACAGCTTGCAAATCATGGAACTATGCGGGGACAAAAAGTTGAGTCTAAATTATGGTGAGACTGGGTCTCTCTAAATCACTGAAGAGCAAAATTATTTCAGTAGACCTTTAATTTTCAGTTATGGAAAGTCAACATCATGGCAAATAGCTGCAATGTTTTACAGCAGACCATCATGAAAGTATTTTATTTTTCCTTTCCCAAAAATGTATGAAATTTTCAAACACGGGTGAAAATCAATTATCTCACCAATCATACAGAAAGCAGCTCCCTTCCTAAGTGAGGTGTGGATTCACAGGATAATGAAGGAGATGCACAAAGTCATCTGCTCGAAATGTCTTGCACTTGTAGTACCTTTAGCCAGGCACTCCCAAGTGCTGGACCAGTCGTGAAGATGTGTGACTTTAGCAAAGCCAGCAGCAGAACAATAAGGAAGGAATATTCATTAAAACAAGCAGCCCCCTCCATGCTTTACCTCCCCCTCTCTAACCCCACCCCCTACAATCCCACTCTAATGTCACTTTCTGAATACAGAATTTCCTTCTTGATCTGGTAACTGTGGGCTCTTCCATTAAAATAAGCAATAGCAACATGATAAAGATTTTGCAGTACAGAATTCTTTGTGCTTTGCACCTTCTCCCTCTGGACATACAGAATCTTACCTAAACCTATGTCTCTAGTCTCCAAAAATAATAAATACTAAACATGAGGGTGAGACTAAAGTTCTGCCTTTTCGTAAAGAGTACAGACTAGGGAATGAGATGCTGGAAAGTAGTGCCATGGAAAGGGACCTGGGGGTCCTGGTCGATGGCAAGTTGAATCTGAGTCAGCAGTGCCCTGGCAGCCAGGAGGGCCAACTGTGTCCTGGGGGGCATCAGGCAAAGCATCACCAGCCAAGGGAGGGGATTGTCCTGCACTGGGGCGGCCTCACCTTGAATATTGTGTGCAGTTTTGGTGTCCAAAGGAGGGCAACAAAGATGGTGAAGGGCCTTGAGGGGAAGCCATGTGAGGAGCAGCTGGGGGCACTTGGTCTCTTCAGCTGGAGAAGAGGACACTGATGGGAGACCTTATTGCAGGTACAACTTCCTTGTGAGGGGAAGAGGAGGGGCAGGCACTGATCTTTACTCTCTATGACCAGTGACAAGACGCAAGGGAATGACCTGAAGTTCTGTCAGGGGTGGTTTAGGTTGGATATAAGAAGAGGTTCTTTACCCAGAATGTGGTTGGGCACTGAAACAGCCTCCCCAGGGCAGTGGTCACAGCACCAAGCCTGACAGAGTTCAAGAAGCATTTGGATGATACTCTCAGGCACATGGTGTGACTTTTGGGGATGTTCATGTGCAGGGTCAAGAGTTGGACTTGATGATCCTTGTAAGTCCCTTCAAACTCAGATTATTCTGTGATTTTTCTGTGAAACCTGCAAGCGTTGGCTGTTCGGAGCCAAAATCTTTCCTGAGAACAGGTCCCAATCTTTTGCAAAATTTCCTTTGCATATCCAACCCGTGAAAAAGCTGAAGAAAACAATGCATTCCACCTTCAAGATGCAGCTTTGCCCATGAGAAAGCGGATATACTCCACTTCTGAATAAAATTGGGCCAACACAAAAGTTCAACACTTTTCCCATGAGTTTCCATACTGTCTGTTGCCATATACGGTGGCTCTTTCCAGACTCCGACATGGATCAGTCTCAAGGATAACGCATAGGAATAGCATTTGAAAGGAAGCATTTTCCAGTATTATTTTGGCTATAGTTATGCTTTCTTAGAGGCAGAGAATAAAGAAAATGTCAAAGTACTTTAACATTTTGGGATGTTTTAAATGCTATTATGGAGCTGAGTCTTGCATGTCTTGCTCATGTTAGCCTGCCAAAATATCCCTGGCTTGCTCTAGAACAACCTCTCAAGCCAAGCTGAAAGGTAAGCCTTTGTGTTTGCTAAGTCTTTGACCAGATTGGTTAGCCAGATCGGCATGACAATGCCAACAGAGTGTTTTGGAGCCATATATACTGTCCAGATTGGACAGAAAGTGACCTTCAAGTGTCTCTGATCAACTTTAATATGAAAACAATTCCTAGTTGCTCTGAGATTGGACTCCATTTTGACTCGTAACTAGAGCTGTGCAATTTATTTTGACTCAATTAGCTCAGGCTTCAATTTTTTATAATCTTTTTTAAAATTTTTTTTAATAGAAACAAATTCTTGTTCCAAAGATTTGAAAAATTATTTTGTTCAAATTTTGCATATTTCAAAGGATAACATCCTCTTCTTTTCCTGAATTCTGTGTTATTTTCAGAAGAGGACATTTGTTGTATCATTAAAGTTGATACAGCAAAAACAAAAGGTCTGTTGGTAATCCTAAAGCACTGTTAATGCCATGGGCATGATTTCTTTATATCACTACTCTCAGTGACACCATCTTTATATTTATATATACAACCCACAAAGAATCATATATTACAGATTTTTAGACAGCAAAATTAAGAAGCAAAAATTAAATATTTATTTCATCAGAAGAGCAAACTTATGTACAAAACTCAAGAGAATCTGCCCCAAATCTTGGTATCTGAACACAGAAATGACCATTCTTCTTCAAAGTATATATTGGAACCTCAAGACAGGAGAACTTGTTTTCAGAATCCATGATAAATATATTTTCTAGCAACCAAATCAGGATGATAATGTACATTAAAGGGCACAGGATTATCTTTTCTCCTGTTTTAACTCCAGGTACAGAGATCTAAAGCTGCTGCTGTTGTTTTTTTGGTTGGTTGGTTTTTTTTGGCTGGTTGTCAGTTTTTAAATAAAGGCCAAAAAATTTGTACTAAAGAAATTTGGTGAACAAAAAGAAGATGAAAAATTCCTAAGATGTCCAAAAGCAAAATAATAGGGCAATGATGGCAAAACTTATTGCAGTCTACTAATACCCTTCCCTTAACTGAAACTTTACATTGTTTTAGTTCCCACCCTACTTTATGTAAAAATATGAAGAAGTATGGCCTTAACTAGATCACACTCAAGACTCTAAATCCCTCCATCAGATATAAGGACTCTTCAAAGAAGATAATCCTAATGCAAAATGAGGTTATTCTGGATGCAGTTCAAGGGAATGAGCCAAGCATGATTAGGTCCATCAGGCTGCATCTACAGAACATCTTGTATGAGCAGCATCAGAAATATTAATTCAAGAAGACACAATGTATACAAAAAAAAAATACAAGCACAGTGATTTTAGGGAAGTTGACATTGATGGGAATTAAGTACTACAGAACATATTGATTCAAATTTCATAACAGTGTTATAGATATGCATAATAAAATTCCATACATCAAATTTACTTCCCCAGATGTGGAAATGCCTACAAAAACAACAAACATAAAAAAACAGGAGGGGAGAATTCGTCACCACTAACAGAGGTTCTCAACACTTTCTTTATCTCTGTCTTTAGCAGCACTGTTGGGCCCCCAGCCTTTGGAACAGAAACTCAGGTTGATGCAACCATAAACCCACAGTCAGTCAAGGAAGAGTTGGTCTGTGAATTGCCACAGGAACTTGATCCCTACAAATTGATGGGCCCCAAAGTCATCCACTCATGAGTTTTAAGAAAGCTGTCTGATGTCATTATGAGGACACTTTTCATAATATTTGAGACGTCATGAAGGTTGGGGGACTAGAAGAATGCTAATGTCACCTCCATCTACAAGGAGGGCTTAAAGGAGGATCTAGGAACTCGTAGTATAGTCTTACTTCAGTCCCTAGGGATGTTATGGAACAAATCCTTCTGGGAGCTATCACAAGTCTAATGAAGCACATGATTGGGAAAAGCCATCACGGATTCACCAAGAGCAAATCAAACTAGACTGCCTTCAACAAACCAGTAACCCATTGGGTTGATTTGGGGTCAGCAGGGGACATTGTCCATCTGGATTTGTCCAAAGTTTTCTATGGTTTCCCACAGCCTCCTCCTGGAGAAACTGATGTAGGGCAGTTAGACAAGTGGTCTGTGAGGTGGGTGGAAACTGGCTGACCCACCAGAGGGCAGTGGCAAATACTTCCTTTTCATAACACAATAAATTATCAGTGTATGGAGAGAAATAACACCAGAGAAAATTTCATCTTCCCTACAGCATGTGGAGAGACATTGTCCCAGGAACTTTTCTCCATGGACTGTGGAGAAAGTCAACATTACTTACTTAGGCTGGGCAAGTTAGCTGGGACAGTCTCAAACTCTGCCAACTCTTATTTATAACAAATATGCCCTTTCCTCTCTGCCTTCTACTGGCTAGAAATGTTACCCACATACAACTTGCAGCCACACTAACCTTTCTTACCTTCTACCATTTCTGGTCTTTGCCAGTGACAGCTGTAACCTGTGCAAATGATAATCTTTACACAGAAGCTACTGGAACATCTACTTTTATATGTCTTCCTCCACTTTTTACAAAATTATGTTATGTCAGCATATATATTTCCATGAGGCAAACTTATTAAAAATTAACATTATTTTACCTATCGTATGAAAATACTTCTTACATCAAATGTTTAAATAACCAGTGAAATTAAGTTCAACATTTATCCTAAGATGTTTTTAAGCTTAAAACACAAACAATCATAATAAAATGTTCCTGTTTAATCTACAAAATAAGTACATTTGATTTTAATTATCTAGATAATGACCAAGCAAGTACATCAGGCACATCTCTTCTAAGAGATAATGAAAGGAACAGAGGAGCAAACAATATCCCTGAGAATAGACCAACACATTCTGACTCTAAAGATGACTCCAGTAATGAAAATCTCTGTTGCAAATGACTCCTTCTGAGGACTGCACAGAAGATCCTGAAAGTCAGGATGATGCATGTGAAAATAAAATTATCAATATGAAGATGAGGAACAGCAGTCTACTGTTGAAGAGCTGTTTGATAATAATGAAATTGAGGAAACAGCCAGCGGTACAGAAACAAATGAAAGCAGAGGAAATGTCAGTGATTATAGCGAATCAGTAACTATTTCTTTAAATGCAAGAGGAAAAGGTAAAAGACAGTGAGGAAATACACTAGACAGTGATGTTCCTGACTCGGTAATGAACTGGAAGGACTAAAAAAGTTTAATTAGAAATAAATAGATTAATAGATAGATAGATGGATAAATAAATAAATAAATACACGAAAACTCCACAAAAAACTTTGTTGATGAACAAAAACTGTTAGCACACTGCATTAAAATCTAAGCATCAATGTAGTGACATTATTACCGTATCCAGATCCTGAGAGGGTCTGAAAAGGATGACTCAATGGGAAGTGTAGGTGCTTAGGTCCTCTTCGGATTTAGCTCGTCATCTTCACTGAAATTACGACTCATATTGACTACACAAGGAAATAATTTTCTGTTTATTTTAATCTTCACATTAGCTGAAGATACTAGCAGCAGTACTGATGAAAATGTACCTGATGTAACACCACCACAGGAAACTAATGATCATAATGAATCCACTTGCTGCTGAAGTACAAGGATGCAAGAACATGTATCTGTTTAATAACAAAAACAAACAAAACCTAAAAGCAGGGGTTTTTTTAAATCCAAACAAGTGCTTTTATTACCAGTGTCTTCCTGTTTGATACATTCACTTGTGGTCCATGGTTTTCCCTCTTTAAGTAAATTTTTCATTAATAATATTTAAAAATATTCATCTGTTTCTAGTCCTCATTTTCACACCTTCAAAGAGATTTCCAAAGACTCAGTTTCTACTAGATCCATCTAATTGGCATTGTGTGATGGCTAAAGATAATCAGTGGTTAACTGGCATATAATATCAGTTTGCGAGGCAGTTAATGCTCTGTCAGACCTATTTCTAGAAGTTTTTAACTTAACGATAAATTATCACCCTCGTTTGTTTTTTAACTGGAATTATTATGTACAATATTCTGTTAAAGAATTTTAAGAACTAAAACAATGCAAAATTGTTACTGAACTTTTAACCGAATATGCCCTTCATAATTTCATAGCAAGTGTTGCATTTTCTTTCTGAGCTTAATTGCAGTTATGAAGTGTTGGGACATATTTTAATTTTTAGACAATACGACAAAAAAACATCCAAGAAGGAAGTATTGTTCCACACAACACACAACTAAATTGTGCAACTCATTTTGTGTGTTTTAGAAGGCACATCAAAACAAAGCTACATTAAACCAAAATAGGTTTAAAGGTAATTACATAAAGACATGGAAGAAAAGTGTTTTAGAATTGTTAATTGTTAATACTTGAAGCTAAAACCAGCAACTGAAGATGCAACACAAGCACAGGACACTGTGCTAGTGGTTATCTAATGACACGCACTGAAACCGTGCAGACACCAAAGAGAAGTAGCTCTTTTTGAAAAGTAAGAACTTTATCTCCAGGCGGAAAAACATAGACCATCTTTGTGGTTTTTTTTTGTTTTTGGTTTTTTTGAGAGGAAGGAGAAGAGCTTTAATATGTTTTAGATATGAAAGGCAAGGATGTGACTCAGCATAAGCAAGTAATGAACTAATATTTAAAGGGTCAAGAAAGGCCAGAGCACTGAAGTTGTAATTGAGGATGTGTCTAACAGCGACTGAAACAGCAAAGACAACCAGTGATGTGTAACCAAAACTTAAAAGTTAAACCTATGGAGACAGTAAAAAAGATAGAGATGAACAAAAGTCACAGTTACAGGTGTAAAAATTGTCACTGGACATGAGACATAATGTGAGTAAAGGAATGAAGAGTCACACAGCAGCTGCAAATGTGGCATTCAACAGGTTTATATGTGTAGAAGGGAGACATGTTTGGTGAGACAGTTGTACAAGTAGCTGATTTCAGAAACTGTTACTTCTCCAGCAGGATGAGGGTAAGAAAAATAATAAAAATGGCTAGTAGAAGCCACACGGAGTTTTCAAGAAGATGCTGTGAATCTACAGATGATGACAAATCCTTGAGGCCAAGACCTTATAGACTGGGAATTTGATCAGGTTACAAAATAAGACAGAGAAGAGACAAGAAACATTGCTGGAAGAAAAAGAGGACAACTAAATAAAGGGAGAACCTGGCATGCACCATTTAACTTTTTTTTTTACTTTTGTATTTTTTTGTTTTTATTTTTGTTTGTTTGTCTGTTTTGTGGGAGTTTTGTGGTTTCATTTGTTTGTTTGCTGGGGTTCTTTTGTTTGTTGGGTTTTTTTGAGAAGCTACTCTAGAAACAGATAGACATTGCACCAAAAGTCCAAGGAGGAAATATCTAGTCTATGATGAATGAAACTGACTGCTTTGGTTCATTCCTCCTCCCCAAGTAATGAAAAGATAGATGTCAGTGTCTTTACTCTGTTGTCTGAAGTTCTGAGGGAGAAAACAATTATTAATTTTTACCATTCCCTGAAAAATGTCATGGAGCAAAAAGAGTCAGGACAAAATTCTCAGTTAAATTTTTCAAAATATGTATGCATCACTTGAGAATGCAAAAAATAACAGATTCACTGTTTCTGGAGAAGCAAATACCTAGAAGCAACAGAAAAGGATAGAGGATACTCACGTATAGCAAAGGCAGTGATGTAAATTGATGCTACCTGGGTACTGTGCGGTGATGCATATTGAATTTCAGAACATTATCTGTATCACAATTCAGGTCAAAGAACACATTTAAGGTATCTTTTATGAGTCTTGGGCAAACGTGGATGAATAAAGAATGA
Source organism: Grallaria varia (assembly GCA_013396735.1). NCBI lineage: Eukaryota > Metazoa > Chordata > Aves > Passeriformes > Formicariidae > Grallaria > Grallaria varia. The sequence goes on along the minus strand of VWZG01006036.1, from coordinate 43,965 downwards.
GCTGAGTAGTTTTTGATACTAGAGATGTGTAAAAATCAAAGGAAAGGAGCTTCCATTCACTCCTTTGAGCTTTCAGAATGCCTTTAGGTCTTTCCATTAGAAGACAGAAGACTCTTAGAAAGATCAGAAAACAATATTCTTTTGGGAGCATTTTGATATCTGTAATACAGTTGTCCTTTAAAAAAAAAACAAACAACAAACCAAAAAACTCCAAAAAACAACAGACTTTACTGATGAACAAATTTAATGCAAAAATGCACAAGATAAAAAAACCCCACCATTTTAGATCTCCTAGCTTTGCAAAGTCAAGCTTCACAAGAAGTGTGTTTTGTTTGAAATAATACAAATTATCTGACATTATCTAACCATCTTGGCTATGTAACCACGCGCTCCAAGGGCTTGTCTGACTAATACAGATGTAAGAATATAATAGAAGAATTGCCAATGCTACCCCACAATTTTACAGAATACAAGCTGACAAAAAACATTCATGATACTGTTGAACACTCCTATTTAAATGAAGTCCTGCTTCATACACAGAGGACTCCAGAAACAACTGCAAAGCAACCCACAATCAGTTTGTGTTTAAACATAACCAACATAAGTATCAGGAAAGAGGCATTGGTTCAGCAGCGCTAATGCAGCTATCTGTTTTGAGGAACACAGAACTAGAAGGAACCAGGTAGGTCACCAATGTTAAGTGCCCACAGTTGTGGGCAGCACACATAAGATTTGAAGAGGTCTGCTGAGCATCTGCTTCAAAAACACCACGCCCAAAAGGCCATAGAAGAGTTTCCTTCTCTATGTCATAAACTGCAAAACTAAAATGCAATCCAAGCTATAATGTGTCCAAGATAGAGGATGAGATTCTCCAGAGTTCCAGGCCTCTCCAAACAGCAGGGTCATGGTCAATTTAACTGCCTACATTCTCCCAGATACCTGGCTGCAAAACTTGCACAGAGAGGTACAAAACAACCCTTTTTCCCTGACATGTTGTTCCAGAGGGAAAAAAACCAAAACATTGTTGTTCTTGAATCCAGTAGCTGATTTAACCCTGTATGTTTCAACGAGGCACACAGTCAAAGCACGGAAGATATTTTAAAGACCTTGTAAGAGCAAGTGCACTCTGTTCAACAGCTGTGATAGAATTTTAGATTGCAATAAAATTTAAATATTAAAGTTTAAAATTTAAAAAAAGGTATTCTTCTAGTAAGACACTGTTACTGCTTAGCATGTGCTTTGCAGGTACCCAAGAACATGACTGTCTCCAGAAAAAAAAGAAGGAAGGCCTTGCTAAGATTCATCAGCAGACATGTAACACTATTACTACAATCTCATTTTCATCTTTACTTTCTTTCATTTCCTCCACAGAAGTAGGATAGCTTTTTCTGTCCTGAAATGTAAAAAGGAACTCTGTGATGGTACTTTGCTGAGAACAGCTAATTCAACATTGCAGGTCTGCCTCTTCAGGCTTGGTACTGTTAAGGGGATTTATCTCAGCTAACTTCAGCTATCTAAAAAATGAAATTTCTCTCCAGAGGTGACTTTCCAGCATCTTCTCATTAGCTATAAGGAAGAAAACACATTCATAGGGTAAGCCACCCTAAAATAAATACCTGGGACAGGTAAAGAAGGGAACTCTGAAACCAATCTTTAGGAGGACAACATTTTTGGCCATCTGCTGCATAGTGCTGGATACAAGTGTTTTGCAGGGCATTTCCAAATTTGAAGGGGTGGGGGGGAAAGAGGAGTAATCTCATGCCTTGCTCTGTCATATGGTTACATTCAGACACATACAATCACATATGTACATATATATATACGCATATGTACATATAGGGTAGCTAATTGCACTCAGCTCATACAAGACTGCCATTGACTTTAACCATAATTTTTCAACAAATATGTTACTCAGGGCAGATAAGAGAATTGCTATGACTGAATTTAATTGGCATTAACACCTGACTTTCGAACACCTATGAAACACTGTGTAGCCCTCTGAATGTTAATGAGGCACCATTTACCATGAGGTGCCACCTTCCTCCTCCCGTACCCCTCACAGTTAAAGCCGTGCTCCCTCTTCCCCCATGGCCTAAGACCAGGTGTTAGAAAAATAAATCTTGGCAAATACAGGTAGCCTTAGCATTCCCAGCTCCAGTACTGAGAGCCGTATGGACACAGAGAGTGCTGGTGGGTGCTGTTCTGGGATGAGTGCCTGTACAGAGCAGTTAGACACATCTTGCACTTCCCTCTGTTTTTTGTTCTTTTATTTCCTTTTCTTTCCTTTTCTTTCTCTTTCTCCCCCACAGTTCCCACTGGAAACTTGGCATCAAATAAATGACTGAGAAGCTAAGTCTGAAAGCCTTAGTACTACTCCCTGTTTAACTGCTGCCGTCAAGACCACTGAAGTAGAATAGGAAAGGAAAACAGGAATTTCCCCTTCGAAGCCTTGCTTTAGTGATCCTGTCATGACAGTACTTCAAAGAGAAGCTGTTCCTTCCCCTCCCAGGCCAACTTCCACCCTCAGCAATTCTACAGAGCAGCTGGGCTCATTAAAGCCCTTACAGCACAGGAAATGGCACAAAGAACTAAATGAAGTTAAGCACTTAATTTATTTATTTTGATGTATGAATTAAACAACATTGTCATAAATCTGGTAGCAAATCCTGGCCACATCAGAAAAAGAAGCCAGCAAATATTTCCGAGGGAAAACTGACAAGTCCCTTTAGTTCTTCAGATAACAGTTTTTCTTTGTGAAACTCCATCCCAAAATCTGTTTTACAATAGGCAGATTTAGATCAAGGCAAAACTACAAAGAGGAAAATCCCTATGGAGAAGAGCCCAGATCCTTTTTAAAACAACTGGGTTCCAAAGTTGGACAATAGGCTAACAAAAGGATGCTACCTCTTTAAATAGGAGTTTTAACTCATCCCTCTCTAATTATTCATGTAAATTAAATTCTACAAGTGAAGAAAAATTCATAAAAGTCGTGCTTATTCATCTCAGAGGGAGATCTGGCTTATGAATAGTGCCCATAACCTCGGAAGGTGAAATGTAGAAAATATCGCAGGCAACTCCCACCTCGAGTTAACTGAACCAAAAAAGGGAGAATCCTGATGTGAAGGAGACTTGAAGGAGATCCTCCCTAATCGCTTCTTAATAGACTCACAGTCCTCACAGAGGAAACAAATCAGGAATTCTGAGGACATGTAATTGTTAATCACTAGCATTCACTATCAAATTCAGTAAGAACTTAGAAGCACAGACAATGAACATTATCACACTGAAGAATAAGGCTTATTGCTAAGTGTATTCACAGACTTCTATAATGTACTAAAGCAAAAGCTCCAGCCATGACAATGCCATTGTACTTCCATAGTTATTTATTTGCCTCCAGTGAAGAGAGAGTGGAAAAATCATTATCAGTTGTAATCAATATATTTCATAAGCAATTTTTTTTCTGTAGGATTTAGCAATACTAGATTTATAGTTCTAACCTGTTCAAAATACTTATTAGACTTTCAAAAGATAAAACAGACTGAGCTTCCCTGGGAAAAAAAAAAAAAAAAAAAGACTATATGAAAGAAATTGAATTAATAGCTCTTACCACACCACCACACTCTGTACTAATGAATAGTGTCAGAATGACATTGCAACTTGGAAAACTGAATTTATTTTTTTTTTTTCGTATTTGGTCTCCTAGGAAAAGAACAGTGGGGTTTGCAAATAGGGCAGTAGAAATCAATTAGAATGTCTGTGGAATAACCACACAATTTGACACAAAAATGGTTAAAAGTATGAGGAAAACTATAATAAAGATAATCTTGTCTGTGTTTATTCAGTGCCAAACCAACAGACTCATATTTGCCTCCTTTTCATTAAACTTTGCTGTCCAGAGAAGCAAAAGCATACCGCATTGGGGCTTTCTCTGCCCTGAAAAGCTACACTAACAGAAGTGGTGCCACCACTGGTGAGGTTTCCAAATCATGTATGGTTTGTTGTTTTAATCCATTAAGCCTTTCCAGTGTAACTAGAGCTTATGCTGACAAAAGAGTGCTTTACTTACTAAAACTTCTTAAGCCAGGTCCTCAAACAGGAGCTCTATTAGTGAATGCAGGTTTTTTTCCTTCAGTGTTGTCACTGCCTCTACACTTCAATTTCTGTCAAAATGGAAACACTGTGAAAAGTAAAATCCCAATCTGGCAAGCACAAAATACAAGCCAAAATTTCTAGTATAGCTCTCGCTGTAGTGAAATGGGTGAATACAGTCAGAACATATATCTATGTGTATGTCTATACAAGCAGAGCTTCACTCCTTACAGAATGAAAGGAGTTTACTCTTGTATGGAACTTACATATCCATATCCATATCTATATCTATATCTATCTATATCTATATCTATCTATCTATAACTAGCTAACTAACTATTCTGTACACATTTGCATATAAACACACACGTTTACCATACGTGTATATGTAACTATCTGTAGTTAAATTGCATTAGTGTAAGTATGTAACACAAAATGCAGATGATCCCTCCACCAGGTAACAGAGCAACACATTTCAAGTGGAAGCAGAGCCTCACACAATACCAGAATTAGAATGTTAGTCTGAGATGAAAGTTCCTAGAAACAGCCTTCCCTATAATTGGGCCAGTTACTGGTTCCCCTTCAGTGAGTTTCCTGACAGGAGCCCCTATCCTCAGAAGGTTTGCTGCCTACAATTGCCTGCTTCAGCCTCTCCCTGCACCTAATTGCTGGCTTGCTTGTGCTGCAGATGGAAGGGCTGATTGCCAGGTGTGAGGGATGGGATGGATTTTTCCCATACCAACAAACTGCTCTGTGTAGTTTGGGGGGGTTTTTCCTACATTCTGCTGGTCTGGTTTTGTTGGTATTTAAGTGAGCATTCCTGAAACCTTCAGCAGCTCTGCTGTGTGAGAAGGCTGGAAGGGCCCAAAGGGCTCAGTAAAACACCAGCAGGTGAATCCTGGGCATGCATATATATTATATATATATATAATATATATATATATAAACCAGGAATGTGTTTCTGTGCCTTAACTGGTTCAAGTCTCACTGTGTCTTCTCTTCTCATCAGAGTCCCTTGTGACAGATAAGAGGAAGTATGGCTGTTACTATATACCACGCTAGAACTTATCATTCTCATGTGAAATCCAGCTTTGCCAGAAACATTAGCTGGTTTTATTCCAGGGAGATTAACAGCTGTTAAATACAGCTGCAGCATCTTCATTTAGCCAAGTAGCATATCTCTTACTGGGTACAGACTTGGGGCTGGTGCTGCTCACATAGCAACACCTTAATAACACATTTTTTCTGGAATTTCAGAGGATATTGAAGGTTCTTCTGTGACCCTACTATTCTGAACTAATTTCTGGAAGGTTTATTTAGCTCTTCTGTCCCACAGACCTGTGAAGTATAATTCTGTACAAAGACAGGTAGGTCATGCAGGAGAACAACCCACCCTGTGGAGTCTAGATGCTTGCTATTCTTGGAGTCTTGCAGAACTCGTATAAAATCTTCTGAAGATTGCTAGTGAAATGCTGAAATTCCCCTCCCTGTGACTGACAGATTTAACAGGCTCTCCCAAATTCACTCAGAACCAGCTAAACCTACCCAGCAGTAACAATATTAAGATGAGACACTTTCCTAGCACAGAGATAAACAATATTTCTGAGAGGTCAACAAGATAGAAAAGAATTCTCTAACAGTAAAATACTAAATTTTGTCTGCTGCAACAGTGTCACAAAACTTGACAAAATTTTCTCCAACTATACCCTATATTTTAAATTTCTATTCCAGAGATTTACTCTAGTATAGTTAGATGAGACATCAAAACTGGCCTTAAAGCTCAAAGCTAGTAAGAAACTTAACTATGAAGAGACTAGTGTGTTTCCATAATTAGCCCATCAAACAGGGAATGTACCTGTCAGCTAGTGAATGCATATACAATTATTCAGCAATGTTTAAAGGAGCAAAGGAATAAATATGATCAAAGAGCATCCAAGAATTAGGGATATATCATTTTAATCTCTGAAAATTGTACTACACATCAAATGCATGACAATTAGAATAAATAACAGTCAAATCTGATTTATAAAGTTTGAATACCACCTAGGGGTTATGGTAACATCATGCAGCAAAAAAAAAGAGACGGAATTTAATATCAAATTTCACCTTTAAAATTCACCAAATTTTATTTTCTATACTGTTGAAAACACATTTAAATCGATCTTGAAACTATGCCTTTCATGCATCCCCAGCTCCTGTCTCTGTTTTTCATTAGCTGTTCACATTCCATGGACTGGGTTTCCAAGCTGTGGAAGTAAGCCATAACCTATGCTGGTATCTACAGTGACTTGGTTTTCCCCACATTCGTTTGTGCATATTTTTAGTTAATCATAAAACTGTAGTTACTCTTCCTAATCGCTGAAACTTAGCAGAGCTCCTTCCAGATTTTTTACGTCCATGTAAAACACAGTAAAGGTATGAGAGATTTCTTCTCTGTGTTTGATCATACAGGGTAAGCAGTTCTCAAACCTCACAACACTCATCTGCTCCAAGTGTTCATACCTCTGGACAGGTGAGATAAGCCAGCACAGTCTCTGTGGGTCCCTTTCCTTGCAGCTACACTGGTTCCTGGCTCATGGCACACAGTATCAGCCTCTGGCATCTACACGGATATGAAAGACTCGCATAACAATTCTCCTTGTTATCAGGTGTTTGGAACTTGAGCTGTTCAATTGAATTACATCAACCATGGTGTACTTACACTAGTCGGATATCGACACATTTGGGTATTTTTTTGGACTCACAGAAATCTAGAAAGAACACAGAAAGCAGTCCTCGTTACAGTTCAAGAGCAAAAACACTGCCATACTTTTTGTGTTTGGTGTTACGTATGATAAAGCAAAATAACCAGCAGGCAAAAAACATGTCTAGACTCTGCCTCAGTTTTCTACTTCATGCAAAGATTAAGACGAGGCTGTCACTTGTCCCTACTCTCATTTTATGCAGGATGAACCAGCTCAAAACCCAGTTTGTACCGCACCTCTCCAGGTGGCAGAGTGAATATGCTGCTGTCCTTGAAGAAGGAGATCCATGCAGTGAGAAAGGACAATGTAGGTGAGAAAACAGGGTAGAACAGTGTAGCTTCTGTACAGTGCCATTAACAGAGTTTTGCACATAATGCTATTTAGGGACCCAAAGTACTGACCTTGCATACTCTGTAGGAAGCTCCTGTGCAGCAAGACTCCACATAAACATTCATATAAATAAAATCCTACCATTAAAGAAGAAAGATGCTGACATACCATTGTGTAAAGGATATTTGTCCCTCCTAACTAGTGCAGCCCTGAAACAGGATCCCAATTCAGCCAGCACCTTCCAGGTGAGTCTTAATAAACCCTTTACTTCCATCTCAAAAAAAAAAAAACAAAAAAAAATTTCGAAGAATAGAAATGAAAGGGTAGATAAACCTCTATTCTCCTTCCCCACTGCCAGGATATATTATTTTCTTCAGGTTTGTACCTTGGCCAACAGCCTTTCTATTGCAGCAAGAGGGTCTTCCCAGGTCCTTGAGAGAAGTCTGGGGGAGTTTCCCCACTTCAGTGCTCTGACTGCTTGTCAGCTTCCTGCTTTCTGTGGGCACTCACCATTCCCAGTGGCCCCAGGTTCCATCCACACGGAGCCTCTTGCTTCCTGCCTTCCAGAGAAACACTGGGAAAGTTTTCCCAGAACTTGCTCCCAGGGATGAGCCAAAGTGTCCCTGATCTTTAGTAAGCCACAACATTCATGCATCCACTGAAATAAAGGAAAGAAATGCCTTCTTTTTGGCTGCCTTTTTTGGCTACCTCTTTAAAAGGAAGATGACATACGTTGATGAAAAACTAGCCAGCAAACACATCAACCAGATCCCATCTATCACAGGTCTCACTATGCTCAAGTACCTGACAAGTCAGCTTTATTCTCTCTCCCTCTCCATGGGCCTCAAAGCTCTCTGAAAACAGGTATTGATCCAAGGCGTTGCAAGGATAGAGCCTTTTGAGTAGCTCTGTGCCATCATTTTTCCTGAGGATCTGAAAATACAGAAAGGCTGGGTCAGCTTGGACTGAGCCTGGACTTAACCTGGGCAGGTGCAGGAGCAGCAGCGTCTGCCCCAACTGAATACACCCATGGCATTCTCTCTGCAACTTACTGGCATGAAACATTTGCTCTCGGCAAAGGTATATTTTTTGTTGCTCAGCCACTCTCAACCAGATTAAGGTTTTTTTATTACCTCCATCAACTTACTATCATAATTTAATAACTCATATTTAAGAATATTGCTAATTATTTTAATGTGTTTGTTGTAAACCTAACCTATGCTAAGAGCTATAACACAAATCATTTGCAACTTGAATCTTGATTACAAATAAAAACAAATGCTTTGTATTGTTTGTATTGCCACAGTGTTCACAAACCCATGAGGACTGGGATGTGGCTATAGAAGAATTACACAGAAGACGACTGCTTCTCATCTCTAATTGAAGCAAAAAAAACCCCAAACTAACAAGTGTGTTGAGATTATGACATGGTCCTGAATTGTCGCTTCAGACATGTCTTCTAACAGACAAGCAACGTTAAACAAGGACAAGGAAAAACTATCAATATAAAACATTTAATATAGGTAATTTTCCTAGTGATTTCGATTTTGTTTCCAAATAAATATCCGTAAAGTAGAACTAACAAATCTTAGCATCAGGTCCCTTTTGGAGTGCAGTGACACAGGCAGCAGACATTTTATAAACATTTCAGAAAATACATTTCACAAACAACTCTCAAAATGCAGAGCCCTTGAATTTAGAAAAAAAATAAATTAAATTCCCTTCAGATTTTCCAGAAGTATTTAATCTAGGTTTTCATTTTTCAGCTTAAAAGTTTTAAATATAAAATATTACTGCCTGGGTTAAAAAAAAAAGATAGAAGGACTATAATCTGCCTTCTAAAGAAAAAGATATTGCAGCAAATTTGTAGGGAGATTCATAATGTGTACCTTTACACCAGATTATCAGAATAAAGCAAACTGAGAACTAAACATATATAATTTACTTATGAGCTGGAAAATGCCACAGGTTAAAATGAGACACCAGTGACACCAAGTCACAAAATAGTCATAAGACAAGATATTTGCATGATATTTTAGGGGTTGGATTACAGAAACTAACAGTTGGGGGAAAAAAAATCCATAAAATTTTAAACCGGCAAGAAAGAGTAGTCAAGAATAAATATGTGGCTATGGATAGGATTTTGCCATCTGCTGAAGAGTTAAATACAAGGAACTGGTAGCACAGGACTCCTGCTTTCCCTACTCATGGCCTCATCCAGCTGAGGACCTCACAGTCCACAACTCTGGTGCTTACTCTTATTACTTTTTCACACATTTTGATTTAAAGATTAATTTTTAGTGATGCACAGGGAATCACAACTAGGCCCTTCTCTTCCCAGGCCGTTTATGGGGTGTCGGTCTGTACCACTTAGACTACAGAGACCTGATGCTATTAACTAACAGAGAAGCAACCTAACTTACTGTCTTGCCGTAAGTTTATGTGATAAAGGAAATCAAAACAGAGACCCTGATCCTCAACCTTTGTGTCAGGAAGACAGGAAATAAGTAGCACTTTGATACGTAAAGCAATAAAATGGTGTTTCTCTATTTGCCACAATTACCAAGGAACACACTTTTGGGAAGGACATGCTTCTGTACAGCTGTATTATCATTCCCAAGCACGTGTGATCTGTTGTGATGAGATCAATATTACAAGGAATTTCTTCTTTTGCTGCTCTTAGAAAAGTTTTTAAATGTTCTTTTCTACAGAGACAGTCACCTAAGGGGAGAAGTGATACACCACATGCAGATGTACATCTCAAGAAGAAGAGATCTCTAGTCGTCTATTGTCTGAGAAAAACCTTATCCACTAACTAATCATAAATCACATTACTTTTGGCAAAAACTTTCTTGAATATATTTAAATCTTCTTTTGAAACTATGGCCTAACTAACTTTCCATCCTGCACTTAGAGCCCTAAATCTGGAAGACAATCCCTCTCTCAGTTACCGATATCTTGGATAAAGAAATTTCAAGCAAATGCCTGTGACAGTATCGCTAATCTGGGAGCAACTCACTTGATCCAGAATTGCAGACAATGGAACCTCAGAGGCAAGCTCACTGCCTGACGATTGAAGAGGAAGAATAAGCAGGATGTCCTGTAGAAATAATATGGAAAACCTTTTGGGGTTTTGGTGAGAGATTTATTATATCGATGCGGTTCAAGGTGTCTTTTCATGCCAGGCTGGCAACGACACCAATATTCACTTTCACAAATATAGAAGAAGTGTCAGTGGGATAGTCAATAGAGGTTACTGCTGGTAAATCCTGTTTGAACTGAGTATTGACATCAAATATTTTCTTACCATCCTGATCAAGATGAGGGACACCTGAGATGCGAACCTGAATCTCCCCAGATGCCAGCTGCCTAGCACATTAGCCTTCCCTATAAAGCCCTACCACACAAGAGAGGTGCTTTTGACAAGGTACCCCTGGCAATTTTGCTATTCCTCGTGGCTAAAAACTGTAGTGACCTCATCAAATTTGCTGACTTGTCTAACCAGTCTCACCCCATAGAAGAGTTGCAGTCAGTCACTGTGTCCTCAATGAAGCCTTAGAAGAGATGCAGCAATAACCTCTCTTCCCTCATTCCTTCCTCCTCTGTTCCCTTTTCTGTTTTCACTACTCATGAGTACAAGGCTATACACAGTTTGTTACATCCACTGTATGGCAGTCTCCTTTTGTTTCTTTACCGCACAATCAATCAGCCTGTGAAAATAATTCTGCTTCTAGACCAACACAAAATTACTGGATAATTAATCTTGTTTCAAATTCTGGCCATCTGCACAGAATCTCAAAAGACAGGTGCTTAAAATTATCCTTGAGAATACCTGTGGAAAAATACTGATCATCCAGCTATTTGCATACCTACCACATTAAACACAGAGAAGGGGAGCTTTGAAAATTCTGGCATAGATTTCAATGCTCTCTGCAATAATCTTAGATAAATTGCATTCTGCCTGTGCTTCAAAACCCCACTTCAAACAATTGTGCCAGCAAAATGTTGCCATTTTAATTCTGAGCAAACCGTGGATCACCTGCTGAGTCCAATGTTAGGTCTAAAGTTTTCTGTCATTTAAAAGCAGTCTTCTGACTTAAATATAAAATCAGTGGCTTACACAGTGAGTCATTATAAATCTCTTGTAAGCTTTTAAATCAATCAGTCAAGCTTAGAAAGCAGTGATTTGGAGAATCATAGCTCTGAGGCTTTGGGGCCGTTTTGTGCAAGAGTAATAAAAGTAAACCATTTTGTAGCTTTTAGGAATAGTGGTTAGTTTGCTTTTTCCTTCCCAAGGAGTACCCAGGTTTGACTAAGTAGGTTTACCACTGTATTTGTAAAAAAACCCCAACATTTCTTAATATTATTTTTAAACTCTAAAAGAGAGTACAACACAAAAAAACATTTTTGTTTTGCTTAAACAAAAAAACTTGGTCTAAAATGATCCTTTATTCAGGCTAATCATGAAGACTGAAAATTCTAAATGCTTTACAGTGCAAGGGTAGCCAAACAGTTGCTCCACCAGTTGCAATAGTAGTGCCACCTAGAATTAAGGATGCTTAGCATTTCCCATAAATACACCACTGTTTTCAACTGCTCATAACTTTGGCAGAGACGAATCATGAAGCTGTAATTTTCAATATCTCTGCTTGGGTTTAACATGTTTGTTGGAGAAAAAGCAGCAATTCAACAGAAGACTTCTGAAGTTTGTCAGAAGAAGATTAGAGAAAAAATTTTATTCATGAAAATTGTATTTGACTCCATACATCTTCAGGAAATTTTCCCATTTGGCTGGGACTGTTGGCCACCAATTGTGGTTTTTAGTTACCTTTATAACCCCTAGTGTTGGATGAAAAATGCATCTTTGTGACAAGCAGTAGAGTGTCTGATTTGCTTTGTCTCTGCTTACTTTTGTGTGTTCTTATACATATATATATATGTATGTGTCTACATTGTTTATATATGTGTATGTATATGTATAGTCAAATATATATACTAATAATATATATGTATGTGTGTATATTTCTTTTTCTTTCCATCATTTCCACTCTGGTAGAGGTGAAACTCCTGGAAAGAGAGGGCTGCATCTTTCCTTGGAATGAGATTTTTTTCTTGGAGAGGTTTTCGAAGCAATCAAAGATGGAAAGACATAGACATATGCAGAATAGGTTGGGAGGCTCCTGAAGGAGCAAAGGACCTGGTTGCAGTGGGGATGGTGAGGGAAGCCATACCCAAGCCTTAAGAATGACAGAAAGCAGAATATTTTTCATGAACAGAGGGGTTGCATGGAGTTTGTGTAGATTTATCAGGAAATTAATCTTGCCATGCTGGAAAGCCAAGATGCGGAAAACTAAGAAAAAATCCAGAAAGATATAAGATGGAAAGTGATATTTGATTTCAGTTTTTTTACTTTAAGTGGTGCCACTGAATATACTTACTAAGGACAGAAATTTTTGGGGAGCTATTATTATATATTATAATCAAACTGAGCTTTACTGACTGGAAGCCCAAAGGTGCATCTTGGTATGCTTGCTGCACTGTAAGTTTGCTACACAAGGATTCAGCTGAGTCCAGGTCTTGTTGCGCTCCACATCCAAAGGTTGGGTCCTTGCTCTAGTCTGGGATCTGCATCTGTCCCTCAGCTACTGGCAGATCTATTGGTTTCTCAGCTTATGTGCCCAGCTGACTCTCTGCAACACAAAAGAAGGAAGAGAGAGACCAGGGATCTGTGAGTCATTTTCCTCCTCTCAGCAACACAAAGCACCTTTGTCTATGCACCTGGAGGTCTATGCTCTGTGTCACATCCCTCACTCACTGATGTGTTTCAAGAGAGAAACAGGCACTGAGAACAAAAGATCACAGATAATTGGTTGATATTTGCTGTGATTTTTCCTGATGTGGTGTTTGTGACAGTGTGAGGAAACCACTATAATGCTGGAGAAGCCACACACAATCAACACAATATTCCATCTGTTTGAGTCATCTGATTTTGATAGCATCTACCACTGGTTAAATCAAGACATAATCTCACTAACAGACAACAGACAGCGACAAAATTTCCTCTGGAAAATAAGTTTTCCTGCTGTCTCTGATGACTTGTACTTTAAACTGTAAAATGGATAGGGACAGAAACTCTAAAATTGTTTTATCAAACACAACAGTGCCTGCAGTCATTTTGTGCAACTATGCTTTTAAGTTATATTCTTGCAACAAATACCAGGTCCTTGGCTCCTGTCGACTCTTAGGATAATGTGTTTCACATATTAATTATGCATTGTATAAAAGAACATTTCCTTTGATCCATTTTAAATGCTGCTCTCTGACTGCATGGAGAGCTCATTGTCCTTGTACAGTCCAAGATATGGGAGAGGCAAGCCCCTCACCTGCATTTCTCTTGGTTTCAGTGAGACTGGGAAGTGCTCAGCACCCTTGAAAACAAAAAGGTTAATTGAGCGAGTGGCTTTATGAGCCCAAATTTACACATGCTACATTGAAACAATTCCTACAATTTTATTTTGCAGTGACTGGGCCCCTCCTGCTTTCACATCAGAGTCAGAAGCTATTCTTGCTGTTGTTTCAATATTGCTCAAGTTATGCATGAAGTTTATCATGCAAGCAATATAAAACTTATTTTTTACATAATGAGCCTAAGACAAACCATTTATAATTGATGGAAGGAATATCTCTGACTTTGGTCATCTTCAGATCGGAGCTATGGTCTATTTAGTTCACGACATAAACTTTGTTCCAGCAAATTCTGCTTGTAATTCCCTGAGCTTTGTGCCTTTCTGTCTGTGGTACTGCATTAACATAATTCTATTGAATTATATTTCTCATTCATGTTAAACTGAAAAAAAATTAAGAGCTTGCAGCAAACTAAATTCAGGTAGATATAACATCATAGGAGCAGTGTTTGAATAGAAACATGAATCAGGTAATAAATAGCTCTCTTTGATCATTGTTTTTAAAATCTCTTGAACCATACTTTGATTAGTTCTATTTAATATTTAACATCTGGTTAGTCAATTTCAATCTGCAATGAGTGCTGCTGGAAAAATTCTATGCTGACTAAATACATTTATAATACTACAAAGCCAATGTGTAATTGATTTTAGTTGCCATAAAAGGATTATGTTAACTTTTCTTAATCCATATATTAGAGTTTCGTGAAGTCCAGTGAATTCACACTAGGGATACTAAGTGTTTATTCCTCATCAATATTTTATGTAAAAATTATAGGATTTTACCCTAAGTACTGCTTGCTAGTTTTTACTCTAGAAAACAGCTAAAATGCAGAAAAGTGCTGCAGTAGCATTGCGCAGTGAAGGAGTATTTGGTGTTTTCTGGCTTTATATTAGTCCAACAAAATCCTACTGCACTGAAATTTGGCATAAACTACCAAAGACTGTTTCTCCTTCTGCTAAAGGGTATGATACATTAAATTTTTTACCTTCATTTTCATAATTGAGCAATATTTATGAAATTCTAACCTAGTTGAAGGCTTGATTTAGCAAACATTGTATTTCAGACCAATGTGAGTTTAGGAAGCCATGAAAATTTCCAGTAGCCACTGCTGCTGGCTGTACTCAATTGCCGAAGTTAACTCGGGCAATTCGGTAATCCTGTTTATCTCCAGCCTAGTAAAAGAAATATTATATTAATAGTAAATTTAAAGTCTTTCTGTGTCTTAAACAAATGTAGAATTCATGAAAGACAAAAGTGAAGGTCTTTGCCTATGTGGGGAGAGTTTATTTTATGAAAATGTTCCTGTTTAATTGATCAAGATCATGTGCAGTGCCATACACAACTGTAACTAGGAGTATGAGATCAGGCAGTGCTAGTTGATAAGGATTACACCTCCTCCTTTGCCACAGGAAACCCATCCCTAACCCTGAATAGTAAATCAAAAAGGGCTTAATCCAAACATTGGCCTTAAAGTGAGAAATGAAGCAATATCCACCCCACTACATAATATTGGGTCAGGAACCAATATTTTGCT
Organism: Grallaria varia; assembly: GCA_013396735.1. Taxonomy (NCBI): domain Eukaryota; kingdom Metazoa; phylum Chordata; class Aves; order Passeriformes; family Formicariidae; genus Grallaria; species Grallaria varia. The sequence goes on along the minus strand of VWZG01006036.1, from coordinate 28,803 downwards.
CCAAGGACAAAGGCCATGGACCACTTAACATATACCCCTTCACAAGAAATTGTCTGAGAGAGAGGCAGTTGTTGTGGTCTAATTTAGAGTTGGGAGCAACAGTATGTTTATCTCAGTAGTATCCACACATTTTTCAAGACTGATGTTCATTGATAATTTTGTTACATGAAATTCACATTGTTCTTGCTTCCATTGTAGTACTAAATAGATCACAGCAGCTTAAACTACTGATCAAAATTATAAACACTTTCACCATTTCCAGGAACAAATGGAACTACACAGTGTTTTTTCTCCTTACACTAGCTGTACTGCCGTGAATTTGAATTTCTATTGCTCATAAAGTACCCCAATGTATTTTCCTAGCTATTCCTTTGGAGTGACTAGCTCCAAGAAGTGTTATAAATTGTGAAGGGTTTGGTGAAGATGAACGTGGAAATGTTAATTGTGAATCCCTAAGTTATGAACGAGGACCTCAGTTCAGGCAAGGTGGTACCTTTGGCCCTGAGAAGCAAGGATATCTAGATGACTTTATTGGTATGTGCTTGAGCACACACAGACTTTCAAGCACTAGGCAGTGGCCTTGTGCCTCTTTCTCCTGGATTTGGATACCTGCTTTTCACCAGAGCCATTCAAAAGGCAATAGACTTTTTTTTCAGTCTTGCATCTTGCCCTGTGTGTTCCTCACAGCAAAGAATCAGACACCTGCTTACAATCAAAAGATGAATTTCTGAGGCAGAAAATTACTAAGCAATAAGGACAATCCAAAAATTAGTGTCTCCTACAATCATAGCTCCTATTTTATGTTTCCATAAATTCTTTGCCTCTGTTCTTTTATCTCCACTAGAATACAGATTTACTGCATAATAGTAAAATTTATATGAACTAGTAGGCATCTGCACTTTAAAACACTTGTTGATTTAAGTCTTCCCTCCACCTCAAACTACTCACACTAATGAAAAAGGCAAGTCTTTCACTTTGGTTTGTCCACGGCATCCCGAAAATCCCTCTGCTTAACACATAAGCAACAATTTACATATTTGGGCCATGCACACAAATGAGTGTTGCGCAGGGAAAAGACCAAAATGCCCCTTCCATTATGCCAGCTGTTGGCTATAGCCCAACACAAAATTTACATTATTTGCAGTATTAAAAACAGTTGAGCAACACTGAGGCATTTGTTTTAAAATGAGGACTCTTCAGCCCTGAAAACAGTGGAAAGAGTTTATTCCTTAGCAGCAATGCTACATTGCTAGCTCTGAACACTTCTTTTTCAAAGTTAGCATATGCCATATAAATGATACATGACTTTAGGGTGTATTTCCATGGAAAAAAATATTCCAACCTCTGTTCTACCTAGGAAACATCATCCTATTATATGTTTAGAAAGCTGAAATATAAATATATGATTAAATGTCCCTGTACATTGCTTGCCTACTAGCATTATCCTTTTCACAAGTCCTTGGTATAAGGTATGAATTAATTTCTATTGTTTTTACAGAACTCCCCCAGTCAGTCAGTCTGAACAGATCCAATATGGTTACTGTGTAAGGTAGCCAAGCTCAATGCAAAAAGTCCTTCACCAGCTAGTTTGGAAAAACAGCCCCTGAACTGACAGAAAACCCCTAGGAGAGGTATTTAAATTTTAAGTAAGTGGTCAGGTAAGTGCCTGCAGAAGCAAAAGGACAGATAGCATATTTGGTATGCTAATAGAAACCTATTTACTGGAGGAAGTGACAAAAACATCAATCAAATCAGAAAGGGCTATTAAGAACCGTTAACTCCCTTTCACATGAGCAATGATTTCCATTGGGAAGTAAATAAATATTCATGACAGGGAGCAGTGACAGAAATTTCACCAAAATTACACTCTGGCAAGGTTTCCACACTAGACAAATCTTTAGGAGAGACAGTTGGAAGAGCATGTTGGAAGGGGATTGAGTATTTAGAGAACACTACACAAGTCCCAGAAAAATCTGTTTCTGTATTCTCTTTTCCTTCCTTGAAAATCTGCTGTAGATGTTGTATTTCAATATCATCCACTAAGCTGTCCAAAACTGAGATTTTTAAGGATTTAGAGACCACTTCAATGTCATTAGAATGGCCCATGCCCTCATGCTTGTTTTGGTATCTTCTCAAAAATACCTTTTTATATTTCTGAAGATAAAAAATCTTGCAAAAATTAATAGCAGATCCTGATATCCCCCACCATTTGAAAATAAGGTTTGAGGTTTTTATGCAGATAAGTCTGTCTACAGAACTCTAAATTTACTACAAAATAGAAAAGGTTATTATGCATCTACAATATCTCAGAAACAGTTTGGAAAACAAACACTTGCTGTATTTTCCTTTATTTCTGTAAGAAAGAAAGAAATGCTTGAGTCCTATTTCCTCCTTTTAGGCAGACACACGGGAAGGCAAATTCTACATTCATATACCTCTTTTGCATCTATTTAGGAACGGAACATTTTTGCCCTTTTCTAAGAAAAAAAAAAATCAGCGCAAGTTAATAAATACAGCAGCTCACGCTGCATTAGTCCATTAGTAATGTAGGCTGAAATGAAATAACCTACTTACAAATATGGCAGCCTTCCATGCCAAGTTTCAGCCTGGAGCAAATTTTTATGGTTAAGTTATGAACCTCTAAAATGATGACATATTCTTAATACACTATCTTAAATATCTCCATCTTTAATACTTGCTTTTTTTTATCAATTAAGGGATATTTTTCAGATATCTTTGCAGATTGGTTGCTTGCAGGAAGTTAGCTGATAAGAATAAATGCTTATGTCTTGTCTCAGTGCATGGAAGAGATTTTTGCACAGAGAAGTGGAATATTTTGCCTGAGATTTTCAGTGGAAAGAAGAAAACAATACTCTAGCTCATTTCCTTAAAAACCATCTCCTTCTTTATCAAAATTGCATGTTGAAATCACAGGGAAAAAAAAAAGATTTCTTCACTTCTTTATGTTGAGATGCATAGCAATTTCAGGAATAAAGATTTTTTTTCTTTTTTTTTCCAGATGTAGATCTCTAAAACTGGTACCTAAAATATGAAAATATCTGTAAAACTTAAATGTAAAATTTCATTTCAGCTTGTTGTTGGTGCACAGCAAGGGTCAGGAACTTGAAAAGGACAAATGTAAGATTAAGAAAAGAGTTGGTGATTTTTATAGACTGAAGGATAAATAGGTTCAGCACTAAGGGTCCAACACCAAGGGTCCAACACCATTTAGTCATTCAAGTTAGGCACCAAGAGTCACCTGAAATGCATCTAAGCAAGCCTGCAGAGATGACCGGTATGACAAAAAAATTTATGGAAAGCCCAAGCTGGATTGGCAACTGAAGACAAAGCAGAAAACCCAGGCTACCTCCTGTAACAGCAGTCTCCTGCTCTGGCAGATAAATTCTGCTTGTAGGATGCGATTCAGTTTGAGATCAAATCTTATCTATGTCAGTGTCTATATTTAAGTCCTCTATCTAAGAGAGGAGCTCAGTCTAAATGTCAATATCAAGTCTCTGTGTTGGAAGAACCAGGTGCTGTTCAAGAAGTGCTCAGGGTCTCCTTTGGGTCCCATGTCACATCTTCCTGCCCTGTGTGCATACCAAGAATATCTTGAAAGCTTGAGAAGCCTCTTTCCAGACAAATGACTCCTGTCCTGGATGTCTGAGCTCTTTCTGTGGTCAGTACAAGCATAGTCTATAGGAACTAGAGAGCTATTCAATTTACTCTAAAATAGACATGCTAGGTAAAATTCAGTTGCGTAAAGGAAGGCACTTGGCTATTTCAGAGGTTCTCATGAATCTGAGACATCCTCACAGGACTGGTAGACATTACACAGAACTTTTGGGAAACCTCCCAGGGCAGCAACTGGAATTAGATGAAATCCCTCAGATCATCTAATATAACAGTATAAACCTGTTTTTAGGCATGAATCTCACCATATGCCTTCTTTGAATCAGTGGTAGCCTAGATGCCTTACCTTGTGGACACCATAGTATATGACTCAGGCATTCACAGGCATCCCAGCCCTTTGGAGGTCTCCTAGACAGAACCAATGGGAAACCCATGTCCTTCTGCCACAGCTGCCTTAGTCCAGATTCTCAGGTAAATGCACACCTGTGTGTAGGCAGCTGATCCTGGTCCTAAATACCTGCAGACTGTTAAGGACTTCTGGGGGTGGTTGGGGTGGGGGTGTTCCTTGTGTATTTGTTTGCTTATTTGTTGGGGGGTTTGTTATTTTTTTTAATATTACAATAATAAAGGTGAGGTAAGAGTAGGGGAATCAAATCTTAGTAACAAGAATCACCCTGAATACTGATTATATGCCAGGGAGACTATGCAATGGGAGTTCAAGAAAATCTCTGTGGAGATGAAGAGGCATTAGTTGCAGTGCTTTCAGTGAAGTACAGTTAAAATTACTATAAGTGCATCTACCCATTTTAAAACTTCAGTTTCAAATGTCTGCTTTATTTTTTGTGTACATCCTAGGCAGCAATTTGCATTCGCATGGTGTATATATAGTCAAGTTCAGTTGTGGCAACTGCACAAAACACTGCAAATCTGATTTGGTTGGCAGTCTGGCACCAATTTCACAGTAGTTCTGACACAGCATCATCACACCTCAGTGAAAAACTGCACCATGCATGCAAGTCCTTAAAGGCATGAACCAAAGCACATGCATTTGCATACAGTGGTTCCATTGGCTCTGTCACTAAAACTGGTATTAATTCCAAACTGACTCTCAATTTGCTGGTCATTAGCAACATTACAGTTATACTACAATTACTAAATATATAATGTATCTGTACATAATCACATTGCTGCAGTTCATCTCATCCTAATGGACAAAAAGGTAAATTCAAGTGCTACCACCTGGTCTCCTTTGCATCCAGTTCTGTTTTGTAAAAGGATGTTGTATCAAACACTGTGTAAGTGCTAAATCATTACTTGGAGGAAGGCACCTAGTCTCATGTCTGTTTACTGTCCTTATCAATGTGCACTTTCAGGCAAGCGATAGAGTTACGTGATGTCAGCTAAACATCAATACCATGTCACAAAACAGCCCTTCTAATTATGGTGCTGCATTAACCTAACATAAAAACTTCCATGCATTTCTTTGAATAATATACCATAAAACCTCTCAAAAATAAAGTGGTATTTTATGACATCACCAGATATCTACAATTTCTTAATTCTAAAACTAGTAATATGTGGGCTTCAGGGAACAAGAGCCAATTCTGCTGTGTGATCTGAAGGTTATGCCTAATGATTGTGGGTGCAAAGTATCCCTGTTCTTTCCACACTGACAGTCTACATCAAGACAAGGGCTAACTCACTGGTCAAAGTCAGCTACATATGCCCTTTGACCACTCTGCAGTTCAGCCTTCTTTGTTATGAAAGTGTGAGATGTGATTAGATTGTTGTTTCTCATAACATAAATAAAAAATGTACAGCTATCAAAACCCCTCATCTTCATTCAAAGGTCTGAAAAATATTATAGTTACTGTCAGGTTTTAATAATGTAGATTTTTGGACCTTTTCTTTGCAAATATCTACCTTTGAAAATATAAATAAATTTAGCCCGACCCATCACAGTTGAAGTTTATCTCAGTTTTTACAGACATGACAATAGACTTATGAATTGTAGGCACTTTTAAAGATCAGCTTTTTCAGGATCTTTGGAAATAAAAGATGGTGCTTGAAGTGAAACTCTAAAAGCAACTGTCAGAGCTACACATGTTAAATTATGTAACAAGGCCAGAAGGGACCAATCTGGTCAGAAAATACAACAATAAAAATTCAGAAATACTTACCTATCTGATCATATTCAAATAGAGCTAAAAAATAGTGTGAAGAGATTCAGTTGCATAGGTAAGTCAGTCAACAACTATTACTTGCATCCCTGAGTGCTGCCTGAGAATGTTATCCACTTAGGTATCCGCCAGAGGAGAATTTGGTTATCAGAATTTATATTCCAAATATTACTTGAAATGCCACTTCATGATCTTTCTTGATATTGGCTTAGGGGAACAGTTTCTATGCAAGTGTTTATCTGCCAATTTTAATGAATGATAAGTTAGCATGTATTAGCCAAAACAATGGGTGAAGACAATTTCTGTAAATTCAGAATACCTCACTGTCCAGACTGTAGTGACTGCAGTGCCTTTATGAGCTTCTTTAGGAACCTAATAGAACATTGTGGGTGATTCAGGTCACTGGGTACATCTGTTGTCATTCTTGTCCCCTTTGAGATGTAGAGCCAAGACTCAGCCACATGTTTCTGAGCAGGAATGTGTGGCCACCACTGGAGCTCAGCTTTCCTGTCTATCTCAACATCTCTGCTCTTGCCATAAGACAAAATCAATCTGGAGAAGAACTACAATATCCTACAGGAGGAGCTGGGTGACCTTCAGTGCTGGAATACAAGAAATGGGCTGAAACAGATTACTGAGAAAAAAATGGAAGGTCACATAACTAAGAACTAGTTACAAGAATTTGGATTATAGGCTGGGAACTTACAAATTAGAAATGACAGGCGAGAAAGAACAGGCTGTGTCCGTCAATCACAGAATACTTATGTGTGCCTCTGTTTTAGCTGCAAAAAGCCAGCTCTTAGAGTATATCCATAGAAGTATATCCATAGAAGGTATATACATTAGATATAGGAAAATATTAATGCCACACAATTCACATTTCACCTGGAATAGTGTGCAGCCTTGATTATTGAGGAAAGATGAATTCAGATGGGGAAAAAGAAGTCTGGAAAAAGGCTAATAAAATAGTTAGGGGAATGAGAAGGAGATATCAGAAAGGAGACTAAAGCTGTGGTTGTATGTTTTCACGACACTTCTGCCAGCAGCAGCCCAGTCACACGCTGTTCCTGACTGCTCATCACTGCCCACTCCTGTCAGAGGACTTGGATCCCATGACCTGCCATTTTAGCTTCTTGGGAATTCACACAGGGGAAACAGAGGAATTCACACAGGGGAATTCACCCAGGGTTAAGATGTCTAACATGGATGTAACCTGCACACGATTTAATTTAAGGGGAAGTTGAACGATGTCCCCTATCCTTCTGAGTACTGAGCTTATAGAAGGAGCGAGGGTGAAAATTTTACAGGTTTCCAAGTGGACTACAGTAGGATAACAATATATTACATGGCACAGAACCCTTAAAAGCAAAGGGATGGACAGAGGACTGTCAGTGTGCCTTCCAGTCCCATGTTCTTTTACAAGTCCCATACTTGTTTCTATGTATATGAAAGACTTCAGAGAATTATGTCATTTTTTATCTTTACTGCATTAAAAAAAAAAGTAAAAAAAAAAAAAGTAATAGCACAGATCTAGAAGAGAAATATTCCTCCAAAGGAAGAAGAATGGATTCATAAAGCTTGGCAAATTACAGGCATTGACAAATTAACTCTCTGGCTAAGAGATCAATATCAAGATTGTGCTGCAACTTGGGCTCCATTCCATGTGTCCCACAAAAGGCTAAACCCCCTGCTAAACCATTCCCTTTTATTGTCATTTTAAATAAATGAATGACAATTTTATCATTCAGGGGACCTAGGAGTAGCTAATTGATATTTAGGTCTCCTTTTGTATCTCACACTGAACACATAAATGTGTGCATGTATGTGGGTGTTTGTGTGTGTGAACAAAGATGTATAAAGTAGAATTAGTATTTAATGTATTATTAGTATTTAATGAATTAGTATTTTAATGAGAATAATCCCCATGGTACACAATTGCTATTCTACTGAAAAAGCAACTGCTGTGCACTAGTTTATCTAAGACATTTCGGTGACCATATTTATGAAAACAATGTAGAAAAACAACAATTCAAGGAAAAAGTAGAGATTTAGTAACAGTGCATCAGATTTACCAGGGTTTGGCCCAGTATGTCCCCACTGTTTTTTCAGGTCAGTCTCAGCTTGCCAGAAGTTTTTCCAGTCTTGTCCACATCAGGAGTTTCCTAGCATACATACTTACATATTTTTGCACATATTTATGTAATTCCTGTGTTTCACTTTGCCAAAATATTCTACCACTATTGGAATAATGTCCATTATTAAAAAACAAAGCTCCCCACAGATCCCACCCTGTGAAGAGAAGGATCAATAGTCACCATTTCAGTAAATGGATAGAAAAAGAAGAGCCAAATTTGATAGTAGCCTTCAGATGCTTTGGATGGCCGGTATTTTAAGACAGTCATAAACTCAGCCTCGCTGGCCTGTTAAAGAGGAATATGGCTGCTTTGCAACACCAAAGCAGTGCAGAATGGATAGAGCACATCAGTGAAAATGGTCCCAGATGTCTTAAATAATAAAATAATATACTAAATGCTTTGCAGTGCTAATGTGCCTTGTGCACACAGATCTCAAGGCACCTTATAGACATTAATGAATTAAGCCCTGTAAAGTGGGTAAGTATTATCCATATTATGCCCAAGGGGAAACTGAGAAACAAAGATGTAAGATGATGGTCCAGGAAGTCTGTGACAGATGTGGGAATAGAACCCAGGTCTCCTGGTCCCCACTCCAGGGCTGGAGCAACAAAATGCTCTCTAAATTCATGTCAGTTATTTTTTAAGTAAATTTAGTCCTTATGAAATTGACAGCCCCAAAGACTGAAGTGCTCTATTAAACCACAACACAGGTACATCACAAGCACTGGCTGAGCACATCTTTCCCACGCTGTCTCTGTAATAAGCGTCAACTGCACTTGTTTGGAGACTGTGGGCTGCTCTCTTTGCTTCCTGCCCATTCAGCTCTCAGATTTCTCAGTAGCGTTTATTAAACTACATACTAGGTGGAGCTCATTCAGTGCGAGCTGGTAATAATAGCTGGTGACAAACTGTTATTCAAACTAAGAACTGAGACTCATTCTTTGCCACTTCTGTACATTCTCCAGCGCACATTTAGCAGGGCAGATTTTTGCTCAGAACTACAAAAATCATATGTCAAATGCTTTGACACTCACTAATATTATTAAGAAACTGGACTGTGGGGTGCCCCTGCAACTGCCTCTTACCCAGGCTGAATAAATTGTGGTCAGGCAATCAGGCTCACCTTCAAAAGGCCAAGCAACATTGGAGGCCCTCCATAGAATTTGCCTCAGCTTACCAATGTTTTTCCTGTACTGTGGAGCCAAACCTGGCTTCGGCATTCTGGATACTGGTTAGTGATTACTGAGAAGTCAGAGAACAGTATTTGCCCTTGATCTGCTGTCTTCACGCCTGTTGCTACTGCCCAGGATACTCTTAGCCTCCATCACTTCCAGGGAACAATGCTGGCTCAGGTTCATCCACCTTGCTCAGCAGAAACCCCAGCAATGGGGTAGGTAGTGGTAGAAGCTCTATTCAATGCACTTTGACAGTTTCAAATCCATAGTGTTTCTGCACAAATGTTTCCATATTTCATTTGCAACCTGTTCTCACTAACCCTACTAGTTATACTGCCTTTTGCACTGGAATTCAATTATGAGTTCCAAGTAAGTCTGATACATCCTCCAGCTTACTTAGGCATCAGAGTGGCCCATTCCTGAGCTTGAAGATGGTTGCCCTTAAGGACCTGCCAGCTTTCCTAAGCTCCTTGTTCCTTTAATGCTGCCTTCTACAGGATCTCACCTATTGCTTTTTTGAGAAAACCAAAATCTGGCTACTCTAAGCCCATAGTCTGTACTCTGCTACTTGCCTTCCCTACTCCCTTTAGGATGTTGTAGAGATTGTTTAATAATAGCTACACCCAAGACTACCAATGATTGTCACACCTCCTACCAGTTCTTCCAGCAGAGCAGCACCTCACTTAGCATCTCTTTTGTCTCCCGAAATGTCCTGGATTGCTTCTTTCCTACTTGTAACTTTCTGCAATTCAAGTGATTAGAGTTTCTGATACAGGGTTTTCTGGGACGCGTTTTATAGATGCATTGGAGATGAGGCAAGTAGTGTCCCAATCTAACAGCACAGACCAAAGACAGGAGGTGAGTTTGTGATTTGGGACTTGAACTTAGCACCCTCCTTCTCAAAACACAATTGTAATTAGAAATATGGTATTTTTCAAAATGAGATTAACTACTGGCACCATTTCTTCAGAGATGTTGCTGACACACTATCATTCAAAAGCTTTGCGTTTAAATTAAATACTTTCTGAAAAAAAAAAAATCATTAGCTATCAAGAACTTATAAGTTTGGTGTAGAAGCCACTTGGAAAAATTTTAAAGGATTCATTGCGTCAGACAAGCACACTTCAGATTAGAAGTTTATGTTTTTAAGTATGTCTCACTATGTGGAAAACCCACTCAACTTACACAAAAGTCACAAAGCACTCATAAGAAAAATTAGTCTTTGCTAAGCTGGGTTGGATTAAAATCAGTGACCTATAGGTAGAAAGCTTTGTACATCATTAGCGATTCCCCAGGGCAGCCCGGTAAACACTAATGTTATGCCTTCTAGAAAGAAGCTTGTTTTCTGGAAAGATAAGCTTATTAATTCATTTTTTGACCTTTATTGAGCACTCAGGCAAGGTTGTCCACCCCCTGGACACAAAGGTAATATCCCCTGCGTACATTGCTCTCAACGCCACACACATTCAACAATTAAATATTTCTAGCTTTTCTTAAACAATCTGCTTGCATTAAGTAGTAAACAAGCATTGCAAAAAAATATTAGCTTAGAATGCTTTCTGATTGTGTATCGTAAGTTATAAATTCAGTCAATTTTGCAAGCGATTTGTATTAATTTCTGGGGTTTTGTACACAGTCACATCAAAACATTATTGCAGTCATAGAAGATTTCCCATTTTCAATCTTCAGAGGCACTGTAACTGCATGGAGAGTTAGGAAGGAGAGCAGCAGTCTTCTGTGCTTTCTCAGGAACCATCACTTCCTAGAAATATTCCCAGACTCTGGATCTTGGTTCTTCATGTTGCTGAACCACCACAATAGATTTTTCTCTGGTTTTCACCCGGGCCAAACAACTTTTTTCCATGCATTCCCAGGCATAATTTAGGAGCTAGCAAGCACCAAGGACCATGATTAAGTGGTAGCAATTTACATGTGGCTACCCCGGAGGGTAAGGATTTTAACAACATAGATGCCAGCCATTCCATGTGAATTAGTCTTGGTTCCAGAAAACAGTCCTAAAAAAATTTAAAGTTTACCATTTTAGACCTGCTCTTGCAAAGACGTAACACAGACTCCTCTTTTAAGGTTGATGGAGTATTGAGAAGGCAGAGAATGAATATGGGACATTTTTGTTTTCTTTTGGAAGTAAATTGAGGACTAAGGATGCAGACTTCACAGGCAAGCTTGATCATCTATAAAAGTGAAACCTGAAGATTTGGATTTAAAACCATGAGCACTCATGTGCTTTTCTAGGCACCATGGTCCACTCTGTTAACAAAAAGCTATGTAAACAGTGTGTGATAAATAAGTACATTGTTTGCTTTATTCAATTTTATATTAATTGCAGTGCAGTACAGTAAAGAGCATGTGAGTCTGCTATACTACAAGGCATTCTGTTTATAGATTTAATTCGGTGACATTATCAAGTTCTTATGTTTCTTATTTGTCAAATATGAAAGCGATAGTTACCTAGAAAGATATTAAATAATAAAGATTGTGGGGGACATAGAATTGACTAAGAAAAATCTCTTGGCTTGGAGCTCAGCGCAAGTCAACCTTGTGTGCAAGTTAAGGGACAAGAAAAAGCATTTTCATCCAGAATCAATTATCACAAATGATCCCACGGTCATGGCCAAAATCACATTACTCACAATAAATTAAAGATACATGGCTTTTCTTTTTAAGTGCCTATAGTTTTACACTTAGGAAAAGAAAAAATTGTGCTCGAGTTCAATATGAGGAAGGAGGATTCCATCTTACTATGGCATCTGCTCTGCCCAAATTTCTTCTGATCAGAGCCTTAGTCCTCTGTATCTATGTCCCTTAGCACCTTCTGTGCCCATTTTGGTGTATCTGCTCCTTAAATGTTTCTTTCCTTTCCTCTTCAGCACTCCCAATTTCCCTTGCCATTTCTCTACATGCTCTTTTCTGTCATCCCTCTTTGTACTTAAGTCCAGGCCTTCACCCTCTTCCTTCTTTTACCTTGAAACAACGAGTGTTGATTTATACAAGTTAAGAAACTAGGCTCAGAACTTTAAAATTTTTCCTGCAATTTTTTTTTTTTCCTGAAGTTATGTATAACCCATGACGTGAAATTACAGGGAGGCTGGCAGGTACTGGTCAGCATGACGTGTAGGCAGTGAAACTGGTTTTGGACAGGAGGATAATTTCTGACATAGTTACTCATAGTGACTGCAGTTTCATAATACATAGTCAGTTCCATAAGCAGATGTCAGAAAAATAATTCTGTGACTATTTGCAAAATTACATACATAATGAATTGACTTCATATAGGCACATAGTTTTTATATGTTCATGGAAACAAAATATGAGTTAACAAGACTTACTCAGGTTTGCCTGGGTTAATGCTTGAGGAAGAAGGGATTTAAGCTAATATTAAGGATGAAAAGATCTAAAGCACACAGATTATTCTCTGCAGTTATTGTGTCAGGATCCAGACACTGATAAATGCAGAATTAGTAAACTGGCAAATGGAATACATTGATTGCTTTTACATAACATAATACAACCTAAAACAAATGGTCAGTGCCCTCATAAATCTTTGTTAGTGCTTTTCCATGAAGACAATTAAATAATATAACAGCAACCTTCACTGCTACAAATGTGCAGTCACAAGCAATGGCTTTGTGATGAAAGAACATCACATTTTAATTCTTCAGACAGACACTAATTTTTAGTGGTCTACTTTTCTTATGAACGACACTTTGAGCAAGATAGTAGCAAGACCAAAACTGAAAAGTTTCCTGAAGTTTTTAGTCTTTCATACTTGAAGACAGATTCAAAATCCTACCGTTATTTTCACGGCATCCTTTTGTATCTGGGACACAGCAGCCAACAGAGGGAAATATTGCCATGTGAACTACCTGATCAGTGTGTGCCATAAAACACAATTTGATTTTAGACATGAACTCATGAAAATCCTTTCCTAATTGATTCAGTAAAACCTTTCAAATCACCAAGAATGTTAAGTAAGTTGAAAAATGTATCTTTGAAGAAAATGCAATGAATATTCAAAAAGAAGACAATGTCCACAAATAAAACAAGTTGCTGAAAAATCATTTGCTTAATTCTAATTAACACTGTTTCTGTCCGCTGATGTACAATTAGGTATGTAGGGAATTATATTGATGCAGACAGGATTCCTGCTTTCAGTATGAAAATATTACTGTATTATCTTGTTTAGATAAAAATAGAAAGAGGCATTCCTTGGTTTAGGTCTGGTTATTTCTCTATCAGAAGTACACTGGAATAAGGGAAGTTGTTTTTACCATAGCAGAGACAGAAAGAACAGGAAAATGTAAGGCAACTGTTCTCTGATTTTCATGTACATCAATTTCAGGCAATAAATTCCCTGCTGTTTGAGCCCAGACAGAATCTGAAATGCACATATACTTTTGCTATTAGAAAGTATAAACAAAATAGTGATAAACAGTGACTATTTGTTGTTTAGATATATTTTCTGAGTAATATAACTGGGTGGAAAAAACCCCCCCAACAACCTAGTATTGAAGGATGTATCATTTTTAATCTCAGTGCTTTGGCTACTGCCAACATCAGATAGAGTGTCATACTGCAATAATTCAAGGATCTTTCTATTAGTTTCTCTAAGCCTTTAAAGTAAATGAAGCTGTTACAACAGGAAATATTAGGAACATTCTCTAATTCTCCTCAGGTCTGGGAGTTAAATTTGTTTGAAAGAGAAATTAAAGGTAAGCTGTATTTTAGTAAAATGCATTAGTATTTTTAGCCATTATTGTTTGATACACTATCCAGCTGTGGCTTTTTTTCTTTTCAACGCTGAAATAAAAATTGCTGTTGCTCCCTTCTGCAGTTCAGAGCTATCATCATCATCATATAGTGGCTGCAAGCTACTACCTAACATCACCAACTTTGGGAAGTGATATTTTCTAATTGCTCACATCCAGCACTTACATGTACACTGTACTCAGAAAGGGTTAAGCATCTGAATCCTCTGGAACAGTGTTTCTTAAAGAACAATAGAAAAATCATTAGTGTGTTAAGTGAAACAATGCCATACTTTTTTCTCTATTGTTTAACCTTTTGTCCATGTTACAAATATCTCAGCGTAGTTCTTATCTTTGACCTTGAGGGACTGTAGCTTTATCAGGGCTTCCGTTTAGATCACAGATGACCTTCAGCTGATATCATTGAGCCCTGACCTGCCTCAGTGATCTGCTCGCACAGAATACATATGCTGAGCAGTGCTGGTGTGTGCAGTAGGGGTAAGTGAATTATTTACAAAAATTTGAGTTGACACCTTTTATCAAATGTGGAAAGATGAAGACAAAACAGCTGCTATTGCTGTCGTAAGCAATCTGCTGGTGATTGAATAAAAGTGTCAAGAAAATGGCTGCTTGATGGCCTTTTGTTCTCTCTCATCCAGCTTGATGTTAGTTTGAGCTGTCAGTTAGGAATCACGGCACAGTGATTTATCAATAGGCTGAGTGACCTTCCCGTGCAGCCGGCGCTCCGGCGGGCAGACAGCACCCTCTGCTGCGGGCGGCGCTCCCGCCGCCGCTTCCCCGCGGGAACGGGAATCCGAATAATACTGCCATTCGCTCCTTTTTTTCTTTCTATTTTTTATTCCTTCTTAATTTTCCGCCTTTGTTTCGCCTTTGTCAAGTCTCGAAAGCTTCGCTGTGTACGCTTGGGGAAAACAAACAAACAAAAAAGCGCTACAGACTGCTCTACGGATTCCCAGGCTTTCTTCCCAACGAAAAGGAAAGTACCAAGTGAATCAGCCAGTGCTACTCTGGCAAAACAAACTTGCTGCAGTTAGACAATGGGACGGGGGAAAGCAGCGGCTCTCGGACACTTTGTGACACGGATTTGTAACGCGGTGGTTTATCTCGCCCCAGATAATCCCCGCGTTATTCGCAATCATTCCAAACCTCCCAAATTTACAGCTGTATTTGCTCGCAGATATTGTCAGGCAATAAAGTACTGAATCCCACGAAGTCATACTTTGTTAAACTTCCGTGACTAAAGAGGCTCTAGGCGTGTTTCACGCAACGCACCTCTCTGCAAGAAGCTGCTCCCCTTCCCAGCCTGCGCACCAGCTGGGAGCATCTCTCTCTCCTCTCACCGACTTCCCGGCGGCAGCTGATCCCAGCGGGGGTTTGGATTTTAGCAGCTCAGCCCGTGCTGGGTCTCGCCCCGCAGGTAGCCCTGCTGTCCCCCGCACGCAGCATTGCGGGGGCAGCCCCGGCGGTGCGGGGCGGTGCGGGCTCGGGCAGCCAGACCCGCCGCCGCCTCCTGTCGCTGCTGCGGTGGGCTCTGCCAACGCTGCCAGACCCCACGGTACCTGGTGACGGAGGGTGCTTTACGCCTATGATTATTAGTACCTAATTATGATTGTTAGCAGCTTGCAAAGGCATTCTCACAACAAATTGCTTTCTGGAACAATTCTCTCTCTTCCAGCTTCTTTTCACTGTTAATACGAAATTTTACTCAGTTTTTCTTTTGTAGATACATAGATTCACCAAATATTCTGAGTTGGAAGGGACACAGTTTGTGGGACTGATATCCTTGTTCTGTGTAGGACAGTGTAAGTTCCTTCCTTTGTTTCTGGAGAAGCGATTTTTTTACTAATTGCAGTCATCAGCTAAAACAGCAATTGTTGTTACTTTGAAATTATTTTTTCAATATTATTAAGCCTAAAGTAATGAGTGACGTTTTTTCTTGAGAACTCTCCTTTTTCCATGCACGTGCATGCACACACAACACACAAATTGCCCTTGCTTTTTCCTAGTAGTGGATTAAAAAGGGAACTACTGTCTCAGAAGGACCAGTTGTATTTTCTCGATATATGCATGGTTTAAAAGTAATTCTGTGAAAAAAGTTTTCCTTAAAAACTGCTGTGATAAAACAATGATTAAACGTCCTAGCAGCTGTCACTGCTGAGAAACAAGTTTTTGATTTTTTTACCTTTTGTTAGTTTTGCACAGCAGGGTCTTTTCTTTTTTTTTAATTAATTGATTTATTTAATTGCTTCCTTTTAGGACCCACAAGCTAAACCTGCTCACACTCTGGTTGTTCAGCACTGTGTGTGAAGTTTAGTGAAGTTTTGTGCATATTCATCCATGCCAGATCCTGTGGTTAGATCTATGCAGCAAGAAACTTTCACTGACACAAGGACTCAGATTCCCAATCCAGCACCAAACAAATTTCATCTGGTCAAGGAGAGAGATCCCCTTGGTGACACACAGGTGGTTGATGACGATACAGTTCAAAGGAAACCCAATTAGTGTCCTAAATTGATGGGGTGCTAGAAAGACAAGAAATATTTTACGTAAAAGAACACATGAATTTCTAGGTCTCTGTCCAAGGTAAGTGTAGTCCATGGCTGAATAAAGGGTTCACAAACATGTAATTTCATCAATCCTTCTCTGAAAAAAAAACAAACATTTTTTTCCATTTATTTTTCATAGCAGTTTCACTCGTTTTACCTGCCTTGGTTTCCCAGGCATTATTTGCTTTCCATTACTCTCAGGTTAGAGCCAATGCCCTGAAATAGAACAGTTACGCTGGTGCTAATCTGACAGAAGTGAAATCAGAATAATGGCCAGCATTTTCTGGGGAGACTATGTGTCTTGGTTAAAGCAGTCTTTGTGCTCACAACATGGCTACCAGCTCAGTGCTGAGAAACACCTTGCTGGCTTGGATGAAGGTTACCAAACTGCAAGTTGTGCGTAGGTCTTAAAAGCAAAGTTCTTTAGATCATGAGAGCCTGTAATAGGACATAAATGGACATTTCATCTATGAAATGCCTGCTCATACACTTCCTTACACCATAGCTAATGCATCAAAACCTGAAATTGGTTCTATGTGACAATTCATTCTCCTGGTTACAGAAAATAATGTCTTGTAATATCAGTAGATTTTCTGTAGTACTTATGTGTTCTATTAAGATGTCTTGCCAACCTGTACTCTGAGCTTTATTATCAGTTTATATTATTTCAATAAAAACTGTTATTATAGTTTGTATTTTCGCGTGTTCAAATGTTTATTCATTTAATTTTCTTGTTGCTTATGTGCTCACTTTATTTCTTTCAAACTTAATAGCTGGGGAAAAAAAACGTGTGCTGAATGCTCTAGTTAGGAAAGTCAGCAAAAGTACAGAGGGCATGCCCCTGGCATTTGGGGTCATTTTCATAGGGACAGTGTTCATATTTCTAATGAAGATATTAGTTATTTGCATAAAACAGACATAGCATCTTTCACTGAAGGATCTGAAAAAATTTTGAAAGCTTTCAATGAGCACAGCTTCCTGAGCAGATGAGGACTTTTTAGATATCATGGTGGTACTATCTGTTAAGACTACCAAGAATTTCTTCAATCCAGACACTGTTTTGCTTGTAAAAGCAAAATGAATTTTTAGGGTGCAAATTTTTGTGCCAAGCATCTTCTCACCCTTGCTGTGCTTTATCCCTCCCCATTCAGCTCACGTCTTCCACATGCAGAGTTATAATTGTAGGGGCTGTGGAAAAATTCTCCCACTGTCTGTGGGATATGACATAGTTTGTCCTTAAAGAACACCAGAAATGCACTTCTGCACTGGACTGGAGAACTACATGAATCTTCCCATTATCTCTTGCAGACTGAGGCCGCTGTTCAGGACTGTAAGACAGCCCACAGGGACATGGTACAGCAGTTTTGAAGTGGGGTGAAAGGAGGACTGTTACTAGCATAATCCCAAGCAGACATTTCTGGGGGTATTTACAAAGCAATCAAAGGCCAATTTACCATTGCAGTGGGGACTTTCACCCACAATAAGCCTACTTCAAATCTGAGTGAATTTCAAATCTCTGAAACTATGTAAAAATGCTTGTAAGAGACTAAGATTTGTATTGGTGAGATGAATTCCTGGGAGATTCTACCCATGTCAGACATGCTCTATCACTACTGAAAATGTTTTTTCTTGCAATTAGAACTGGAATACAAGTTATTTAATGTAGGTATCTACACTGCAGCTATACATGTGTAAATAAGTCTGTTGGAAGGAAATAAGGAAACACACAAGATAAGGACTATGAAAAAGTATTTGGAGGTGGACTGAGGAGATCTGAAGACAGGGAGGCTGGGAAGGCAGCTTGGGAAAAGAGTTTCAACAAGAAGCTGGACAGTGGAAAAATGGGATTCACTCATCTGTTGTTGAAAATCCTGAGGGAAAGAGACTAAGCATGATTTGTGGAGAAAATGGAGAGCGGGTGCAACTTTGAGGGAGAGTATGACCTAAGTCCAGACTAAGTGTGAAGTCATGTATAGTTTGTGTCCAGAAGTCCAGTCCTCCTAGACAGTGTCAGGAAACTCAGTACTCCCAGGTCTGCTGAGAGCCAATATCTATGAAAACCACCACATTGCCCCCACAAGACATCTGCTTTATGAAAGTATTTCCATTTGTATGCCCCACACACCTCATGATGAATCCAGTGAAGAGGATGAACCTGCTGCGCTAACAAGACAAAAACAGTAATCTAGGTATTCCTACCCATTAACTCAAGAGGCTAATGTTTTTGTGATTGATGCCCACCATCCAGAATGCACTACTGATGGTTGTTCATGTGACATAAAATGACATTTCTGCATGGGATTTTTTTTTCAGTTTATTGTCTTAGAAATAACCCAAAATGTGGTAAAAGAGCATTACAGAATTCTGTCACTCAAAACCTGTGAAACATCAAACATAAGGTTACCTCTGAGAACTCTAATCTGCCCCTGCATTTTAAGTAGTCTTTAAATAGGCATCATCACAATCTATTTTTTCCCCTTGTTTCATTCAATTCATGTCAAGGCTAACACCCAGTTAAGAAACAGGTACTCAATATGGTAGCCTCCTCACTGTTCAGCATATGGCCCAAGGTCTTGCTGCACACTCTTCAAATCCTAGTCTGAACACAGAGTTATTTGTTTCCCCAAGGGCTTCTTTGTAAAACTTTCCTAAATATTTCCCAGACAGTAATCACTTCACTTTCTTAACACCTCTGGGAGATGAGTGTCATTATTTCAATGTCACAGTTGGGAATAATGGCACAAAGAATGTGGGCCCCACAGTATTCACTAGTTTGCGATGTTCGGTTTAAGAACAACAGAACCAAGTATTTATGAGTATGTAGCATTCCACAATAAAATTACAATTTACTTCAATTTCAGTTGTGAGTGCTTATTGCTTATGTAAACCAGACTCCAGACACCCATAACACAAGAAACACACAATTATTGACCACCTGTTCAGTGACTTGCCAAGCATCCCACAGGAATTCCCTGACAGATGCACAGATAGAGTAAAATTCCCTGTGGTTGAATTCAGCTCCCTTAACCATGACACCTTCTTTCCTTTTTTTGCAATCTTTTACCTTGGCCACTATGCATGGGATTGTTTCATCAAATCTGAGCCACCTAAAAGCTAGCCCTGAGCTGGTCGTCATGCCTCTCTGTTGACAATAGGGAGAATGGCTGAAACACTGAACCACTGTAAGCATAAATGGGATGGGAGTGTAGGTATCCATCTTTTCCCATGGACTACAGGGAGATTCCAGAATATCTTAAGAATAAGCACCCAGCATTTAGAAGTCTAATTTACAATGCAATAAATCCTTCCAAGAATTATTTTATTTGGTGTAAGAAAATAAATATACAGCACCATTCTTCACAAAAATCTGATAAATGCCCGGTGCCCAGGTTCACTATCTTAACTAAAAACAGAAAAAGTTACAAAGATGCAGCATATAAATAAAAATAGTGTCATAATGCATATGCCCAATCTGGGTAAATCAAACCATAATCCAGGTTTATATCAGTCTATATAGCTTCTGAAAGTAGTTTAGTCACATTCTTTCAGCATTGGTTCAGTATGCCAAGTAAAACCCTGTTTAACTCAGGTAGGACATGTCCTTGTCTCAGTCCTCTTTGTCATTTCTCATGCACATTACCACCTGTATTATCACATTTTGCGATAACAATAAAGGAACCCATGTTCCGTATCTTAACAGAGGATGAAATTTTCAATCCACAGAGAATCAGTTCAAATTCAAAGCCTAGGTCCAATTCTTTCTAAAGGCTATGTGTTCAGCAACCTTTAGATAAAACAGGATCACTGAGCTTGAATTCAAATTTTGGGGGACTCTAGCAAATCAATTCTATCATAAGTGACTATGTTCTCTGCCTAACTAATGGAGAGAAACAGATGGTTTTAAAAACCTCCATAAAGCAGCTCTGCTTACCTAAATATAGGCATCTAGATCTTACCTCTGGAGTATGACTCTTAGAATAACAAAAAGCAAAGTACTTGATCCAGCCTTCTCCAAGTGAAAATCATGTTGAGCCTATGATCTTTACACAACCCTGAAATCTGCCAATAAATTCTGATGCTTTGGAATGGGTGGCTTCAAGATGCCATAAAATGCCAACTAAGTCACAAAAATCAGTACAGAAGCTAGCACAGCCTTGGTAAGTGATTATAGCTGAATGTTTGGAATGAAAGAGCTATCCAACTTCCAACAAAAGTGAATTTGTACTGCTTATTTGCCATTACCACTCCTCCACGTGGATTTTGCAGCTTGGACAAGTTACAGTCACTGTATCAAGTGTCTTACCAAATTCCATCTATTGCCTTTGTACTTTTACTGATATGAAATGATGGGGTGCAAGATGATAGAGCACTGGCACAGATGTAGCAGAAAAGCAAGCTTAGTTCTGATGGTGTGAACTCCTGGTGCATCTCCAGATATCCACAACTGACTGCGCAAAAACCAGGTGCATGATATCAACTACACACCTGAGGTGTATCAACTGTAGAAAGTGGTAGACTGCAGCTGTTGCTATCTCTTGTGGCAAGGAATGCATGCCAAAATAAGAATAATTGAGCAGAGCAAAAAAGGTAGGAATGCTGGTATAGTGTTCAGAGTGGGTTCCAGATGAGCATGTGCATACACAACGTACAGAAAAACTCATCAATTTCTCACTGATGAATCCCCCAGGTTGACTCTTCATATATCAGATCAGTGCAAAACTTCATCAAATGCAGGAACAGAGACAGGTAGGTCTTGTCAGGATTTACAAAAGACGCAGGAATACAGCTCATATCCAATACAGCCTTGTCTCTGTGCACTCTATTTATTTTTTTCTAAGACATTGTTCAAAAAGGTGCAGCCAGAGCCATCCATTTCATAGGTTAAAAAAGTGAATCTTTTCCTAACTACAATATTTTTTATTTCACAGTCTTCAATCTCTCTGTCTTCATTGTGCAGGGATAGTTGTCTGCCCTAAATCTCAGGTACGTATGCATCATGACTTCTTCATAAAAGGACTGTAGAATGTTGAATAATATGTAAATTTTATGTTGTAATGAATTGGGTCCTAAGATCTTTAAAGGTCAGACACCTGATATAATACATCATGTTCTTTAATATCAACTACAAAATAACCGTAATAAATTTTGCCACTACCATATCCTCACACACTGTTACCCACAAAGAAGCACCAAAGGAAATGTGTCATTTGTCAAAACATGTAGGGAAGGTGAAGTGTGTACGAGTAATTTTAAAAGTATCGCTAAGGTTAGGCATAGTTATACAAGTTACAAGGTTGGCTTTTGAGAGGAGTAACACATTTACAATGAACCTGTTGCTTAAATTACCTAAAATATTCATAAAGCCACAAGACTAATTCTTTTACAGAGAACTCACATCTAACGAAATTCCTATGAATTAAAACTAGGTAGCAGAAGCAAATTGAAATTATTGCTGTTGATGTAGAGTTAACAGAACAAGAACCTGTGCAAAACTGGTTTGTTTTGTAACCAATTCAGTAAAGCCAGCAAGAACACTCTTTAGACCCAAAAGTTAAACATGTTTAAATACCTCAGTGAACATGAAAATCATAGACACATGTTTCAATTTAAACACATCCTTATATGTTTAATATAAGGGGTACTGAGTGGTTAAGCTCAATAAGCATTTCCTTAGCAGACTATATACTAACAATATTAATGCTAACAGGAGGAGAGATGGACAAAAATGTGAAATATACATCAGAATTTGCATACTGCAATGACTGTACCCAAGACTCCTTGGACATACCACAGTGTCACAAACAATAGGACAAGCACACAAAAGAAGTCTGTGGCTCTCTGAAAAACTTTGACGAAGATAACATGTGAGATAATTCACAGTCTGCACAGGTAGACAGCAAAGCCAAGGACAAGCAGTACACATATTCACTGCTTTCTTCTCTCACCTGATTTGTGCCTATTCCTGTCTTTGAAATGTGAAGGCAGTGAACCAGTTACAATCTATGTGAGTGGTGAAATCACCAAACTGTACTTTATAGAAATAATAAAAAATGGGAAGTGTCCCTGACCTTCTCAAAGTTAGCAAAAGAAACATCAGGATCATGTCAGCACAAGAAAAGGTGTGTCCAACCATAGGTACTGCCACCAATAGGGTTTTGATACTAAACTAAAGGGAACTTCTTTCTACATTGATGAATGTTTTGTTGTTGTACTATCTTCACCATCATGCAATTATAACAATATGGCACGTGTTTCTGGTCTTCTGATATGTTCCTCTTGGTATGGGTGATCTTTCCCGCACTGATACAGGATAGAACTGAGCAAGATTTGCATCACATTCACTTAGATTTAGCCACAATGTGGTATCTATGGAGAGCCAGTTGTCCAAGTTCCAGTTATAGCCAACAGAATGATCCGGGGATTGATTCATTTGCATATGTGGCAGCTTCTGGTTCCACCTTAGTCACTCTGAAGCATGCCAGTGAACCTTATTACTTCAAAAGGTCTCACCTCAGACGGAGCTGGCATGTATGCAAGGGGCATGAATGGTGCAACTGACTATACTGTCAGCTCAAACACCTATCTCAAGTACAGGTATGTGCAATGTAGTCATATACATTTAGATAACAGAGTCTCAAGGTGACTCCCACATTTGCTATTTCTTTGATAAGACCTAGTTAGTAAAGATCAATCTATCCATCACTTACAAATAATGGTTTCCAAACAGACTGTCTGCGACTGGGAACATCTGGAAGTCCACATCCCAGGCAGGAGTGGTGAATAAAGAGGCTTGATTTCAGCCCTAATGAACAATTGCTTTCTCATTAAGCACAAATGATGACAAGCTCTTGAACAGCTAAAGCTAGAAGGAATTAATATGATGCTTAATTTTATGAATCTCTTTGTTGTCACTTGTATTGTTACAATTTATATAATTTCTCTGGTTCTATGGAGTCATAGTTCCGGTCAATGGCAGAAAAATAGTCCCAGAAGAAACAGTGCCTCTGATCAGAAAACACAAAAGGGAGGTTCCCTTTGGCCCTCTTGCAGCAGGAGCAGATAGGCCTGAACAGAAACAGCATGAGAAACAGGGAAAAATCAATGAGATTTCACAGCCTGTATACTGGGCAGATTATACTTACCTACCTTGTAAAAGTCTTTGGAAAATTACTGTTTAAGCCTGTGCAGCATTTTACAGGGGATGAAATGTGCAAATTGTTACTTTTATACATATTTCCTAAGATACATTCTTCCTTTGATACCGGCACATAACCATCATGTATTAAAGAAATAAGAAATTACCCATTAGTATGAAACAGATGTATAATATAGAGTTAGCACCTGAAGAATATAATTCTAATTTTGCCATTTCATAAAGAAGACTTAATTCATAAATGTTAATGACACTGGGGAGTAACAGCCTTTTCCCTGGAGAAAGATTAGACCTTATATCATATTGTATACTATTGGACTCCTGAGTTTTATTGTCATGTACATTTCATGATTTTTTTTAGAGTTGATTCCCTTCCACTTATGGAAAACATTTTCTTTTACATGAAAATTTTGGATTATAATATACATGACATAAACATAATTTTTTAAGCACTAACATTTCTGTTAATGCATTGCAGTTTACTCTCGGAGTGCACGTATACAATATATTTTTTTACTCACTAGTGTTGTTTACCACAATGTGTAATGCACAATCTTCTAAAACTGTTACCTAGATTTTAAATTAATTTTAATATAAGTTTATCAGTTCCTTGTTATGATGTAGAACTTATATTAAATTCTGTGATCCATAAAACCTTTTTTTGAATGACACATAGTTTAGTTTTTCATTTAGAGGCTATAAAAGTGTTCACAAAAGTTATGTTGGAAAAAAAATGATTGAAAGTGCTAAAACACTGTACAGAATATAAAATCCTTTCATAGACTTTTTATGACACATGAAACATGAGTCTTAAAGGTTTAATGTTACTGACTTTTATACAAGGCTTTTTAATTCTTGATTCCAGTTATGGTTCTGCAAATGAACTGTGACATTAAAAAGAATCAGGCTGGAACTGCCTTAGCTCTCTCTCTAGATGAGTTTCTCCTGGCCATGAAGGGTTCACATAATCTGCCCCACCCTGCCCATGTCTGGTTAGCACTAACTTGCTCCAGCAGCAGCCAAGTGTAAATCCTGCACTGCATTAAATCTGCCTAACACAACACATCCTGCTCAAATTTGTCAGTTAGGTTAGGTGGGCTTATAAATTGTTAAGAAGGGTGAAGTGTTACTTAATTTCCCTTTCTCTTAATATTTATTAGTGTGCTACAACAATTGGGCATGTGATTTAATTGACTGACTAGAGAACCAGCATTGATAAATACTCCCAATCAAGAGAGACAAAACCAGTTATTCCATTATTTGCATAGCATAGGAAACTCATTCTATTTGGAGAAATAGGTTCTTACACCTTCTAACAGGTAAAGGAAGCCAAGTGTTCACTTGGTATTCACCACTCTCCTAGCTCAGCAGATTTTTCAGACTCTCCGAAGTAGTGTCACACATTTTCTGGAACGTTCCATGGGTGGATCTGTCACTAGAAGATAATTGTATGCGATATGCTCCCAACCAAACATAGACATGACCAGTTTGGAGGGGATCCCCAGCATACCAAACAACCTGTCATACATATACCACATTGGGGAGAAGGACCTGCAGTCTTACTCTCCTTGAAGCCAGCTCCGCACAGGTACCTCAGATAATCCCATTTTGCCTCAAAAGCAGATCAGCTCCATTGGCCCAAGGATTTAGGGAGGTCTGAGAGTGACTGAACCTGGGGGTTTTATGACCTGGACACCTGCAGCTGTCTGCATCAACAGATGCAAGTTTTCTATACAGTCCACAGAAAGAAAAAGGGTGTGACTATTCCCATCCTGAAATAAGTATCTTGCACCATTAGAAATGCCTGTTTCCCTTCACTGAGTACAAAAAACCAGCTAGGATGACTAGGTCGGGTACATTTATATATTGGTACATTAAAGGGATTTTGGCCTTTGAGTCACTTCAACCTGAGAGCAGCCAGTTGAGGGAACAGTGCAGACAGTGCCCATGCAAGGGCTATGTCTTGAAATTATTCCCTACTGTTTGCATCTATACAGCCAAAATCTCTGCCTCAAACACAACTAGCCCTGTCTCTACTAGTTACGGAGAAGAGGCTTGGCTCATGTAGAACTCTGCCCAGCTATCATTAGAGAGTGAGCTGGCATGATTCCAGACTATGCTTCAGCCTAAGCCCTAAAACTGTTTAGTTTACTTGTACAGATACAGTCAAAAGTTGCAGATGAAGAGATGTAAGATTATTCTACATTCTTCCTTCATTATTATCTATATAAGTCTCAGTACAATTCCAGACAACACGGAAGATTAAGACTGCATTTTTCAGGACAGAGCACTGGTGCACTTTATTAAGTAATGTTGTATACCTTTAAAACAGCCCATCACTAAATTGTTATGGTTTCTATTACTGCAATACATACAAATTCTGATCATAGCCTAGGTTCATGCAGACTATGTACTAGACTATTTCCAAGAAATAATAAAAAAAGGAAAGCTTTGACTCAGATAAAGCACTATTACACAGTAACTTTTATGAGAGTACATTAAAAATCCTGTTGTTTGGTTGCTAAGACTTAAAAACTACAAAAATAATACCAAAGTTTTTGGTTTTACCTATGTTTGTCAGAGAAGTAAACCTCAACTGCTGTTACTATATATTAAACCTGGATTAAAATACAGATACTTCTGGCATTTTCACTTAATACTGCAGCCACTGCTTTATACTGTGTTTCCCACAATTTACAAACCTAGTCAAAAAGCAAGAATAGGAAAATGTCACAAATATTTCACTGAAATGTTTCTTTTTCATTTTCTCCAAGATACCTTTTCGTGTGTACACTTACTTCTGCTATCCATGACTGTAGAGTAAAACCCCTTTCAAAGTCTTCTATAAAATCAATCTGCAAGCACATTTTTACAATAATGCTATTAGATTCTATTTAAAAGTTATATCTAATATGTAAACTATCTCAGAGTAGAAGAAAATGTATATACATCCAAGTGCTGAAATTACCAACATCCTGATGTTACCTTTGCCCTGTTGTGTGTGTTTAGCTTGCTAGTTGCCGCAAATGTAATACTATGAGAAGATGGCACAATTGTCTGGGACTCAGTACTAATTGACTTTGGTCTCGATGGAGTAAAAATATTTGCTGTAGATTCTCATGCTTGCTTTATACTTCATTACAAAATTATTATAGCTGTAGTATGCACACTTAGCCAATTGCAGTGTACGCCATACTGTAAGTTAGTGGAAGGGAATCTCAATATTCTCTGAAGGGTTTAAAAACCTCAATAAAAGTTTGCTGGCTTTTTTTTTTTTTTTTAATCCAATTATCAAGTGGGAAAAACACACTTACAGCAAAAGTTAATAGTGCATGATTGTGAAGCGGCAATCTAGTTCATGAGCACTGTGTCCAGAAAATGCTATGTGATTCAGCTGCTGATGAAGAAAAATCTAATGTTGCTATAACAGTACATTGATCTATTCAAAATTAATTTTGTAATTCCAAGGTTTGCCTTGGTTGCTCTTGAAGATTTGGCAAGCGTATTAAGGGCAGATAGAACAAAAAAATTACATTTACATCAACATTAGTAACCAAACTTTATTTTCATTTTGCTTTTTAAAGTTTTTATATTTAGATTCTGTCCAGAGAGCATGCTTGAGTTGTTCTTGTAGGAAGAAATACTATTTTTAGAGTGTGAAGGAGAAGAAAAGAAAAATAAAGTTGTAAAGTGCCATGAAAAGCTGTCTGCTACAAGAGCAGTATTTCTCTCCTGACAGAAAAGCTACATGTTATGCTTCCAAAAGCCCTCACTAAACTCAGAAACATTGATCCAGACATTTCTATTGCTTCCTTGCTCCACAGGTTGATTACATATTACATGAAAACTCAGAGCTGTTGTAAATTTTCAAACAAGAGAAAGTATAGTGCTTATCCACACTGCAGCAGAATGGGATTTTCACTTTCCATATAGCTTTCCCACCCACCACTTCCTTTCAGTCTAAGGACAGATTAAAATATTAAGTAATGTCAAGATGTAATGTAATGTAAATACAAATTAAAAGTAATGGCTTGCTATCAGATAACTGTAAAAGCAACCTATTATTTTAGTAATTGGAAAAGTCCTTTTTCACAAAGTGCCATAAAAAGTGTCAAAATTGTGTTGAGATGACCAAGGTCAAAATGTGGATTTTTTTTGTTGTTGTTGTCAGTGCTTGGATATCAGTTCCTTTTAAAATGCAACAGACAAGGTTTAGTCCCTGGCTTAACTCTTGTACTTTATCACTTTCAGCTACTCAGCTTCTGCCCAATTTCATGTGCAGGTATATTGGGGGGAAGGGAGTGTTTTCTTACAATGGGTCATTCTCCTTTTGCTCTTTCTCCATGACTTTCCCACTTTAACAGAGGTTTTTGGAGCTTCTTTATGTAAACCACACATTTAGTCAGAACAAATCCAAACGCAAAGCTGCATTTTTCTTTTTCCTTTTTTTTTTTTTTCCCAATGCTCTTTTAATACATGACTGCTGAGATGGGAAAACTATAATCCCTCAAGTATTTTGATCTAGGGAATGTTAGAAATGACAATAGCACGTAGGCAGCATCATCTTTTGGGCAAATGTGTTTATGAAAGAGGCAAGGGATTTTTTTCATCCAAAAATCAAAAATACCAAAATCAAACTAATTGTATTAATTGTACAGTAATAATGGTGAAAGCAATTGTAACCAACAGGACTATATGAGAGAGATTGGAGTAGGACAAAATAAGTTTCCTTAATCAATTGAATTAAGGTATTGATAAAGGATAGGAGGAAGATGAAAAGATGCAGAACTACAAGATATCAAAGAAATTTCTTTGTATTGAGAGAAAGGAGTTAACTCCTTGCCAAAAATCAGTAGAGGTGCCTAACCTGGATGAGTGCTGAAAATAAACAACACAGAAAGAGTGACACACAGATGTAAGGCAGAGCTAGAGAGAAACAACATTACAGAAAAGTAGGAATAACAGCCTTAGTAGGGAAAGCAGAGCTACACGGAATGACATGAGTTGTTAAGTCCAGCTTTCTGTTATCCTAGGTGTAGGTACTTGCTACTGGCTGCTATGCTTTCAGAATTCACTTTTGTACTGTGTTTCTTTTCTTGAAAATTTCTTTTACCCCTTATTTACATTTTCTGCTTGTCACTAAAATTCTTTTCAATATAAATAATCTTTTCTGTTTTTCTAGATATCTGCCCAT
>VWZG01006035.1:22918-37268 GCA_013396735.1 Grallaria varia | reverse complement strand
GCCATGATGATGATGATGATAGTGTTACACATCATTGTAGTTCATTTCAGCTGGAGTACCAGTTATTCATATTCTATTACACATAATTTTAAGGAAGTGGAGGGAAAAATTCATTGACCTTGAACAACCTCGAATATATTTGGTCTATAAACTTTGATATATCCTTTCTTCTGACTGCAATACCTATTTCAACGTGCAAGTTCTTTTCTAAGAATAATAAAAAATTACCATCTCATCAAGCTTTAGAAACTACTGAGACTGAACCTTTAACTGAAAAAAGTTCACTATAGTGCATAATGACTAGTATTAATTACTAATTTTATGCAAAATGACATGGCAAATTAATTAACGATGAGCTATTTTGGTGGATATATGCCAGACCTCAGATTGTTTTGGGCAGAAGTAGCATGGCATTAAATATTCAACATGCTGTGGGATGTTCTGGTTACACTGGTCAATCATTAATTTCCTTTGATCCCTAGAAAGCAATTTTTGTTGTACTCAGCTGTAACTGATTGCAAACAGCTTTTTTATTCAGGCTCCTAATGTACTTTCCCCCAGTTGCTTTCCTCTGATTAAAATTGTTTGTAGTTACACCCTTTATCACACAGCACAGGACCATTGCTTTTCTCTGAATATATACTAATAGTAATTTAATATTACATGTTAATATGATTTGCATTTATAGTGTTATTCTGAAAGAAATTCTAGAAGTACAGCAACAACAAATATTTGAAATGACTGAAGGAAACTGGGGAAAATCACAGATGCCCAAAATATTTCTTTTCATCTGTAATAACTAAGAATAATAGCAATATGTTACACTAAGCAGAAACAGCTATTAAAAGCAGACTTCTATGGTTCACTCAGAATATTGGAGTCATGCATTTTGTCTACTTTTGTATTACCATGCTATTGCTATAACTTTAAATATTATCATTGTATTGATTTGATTCTAAATTTGGGAAATAGCTTTTCTTTAACGGAGTCCTCAACCTTGCTGTCATCAGATTTCTGGAAGAGAAAAATGTGCTTTAGAGCTGGGGTTTTTTGTTTTATTTCTTACTTAAAAATTCTGTTATTATGGAAACTGAAATGTACTTGAAAATGGTGTCAAAATTTAGTTAAATCTGTAAAAGCAAACAAGTATTTGAGTGCTAAATACAAAATAAGATTATGGAATCACTGAGACTGCAAGGGCTAAATCTGGAGATTGCCTAGATCACCATCCTTGCTCAAAGTATGGATGCTCATGTTTTGAATATCTCCAAGGCTGGACACTCTAAAATATTTAATTGCTACACATTTTTTAGATTTTAAAAGCTAACCAAAATAAGAAATTTATTTGACATGGAACCTCTGCCTTACTAGTCTTTATCATTTTTTAAGAAACTGAAGAACAGTATGACTAAATAATTATTATTTGATCATCAAACTAAAGTCAATGCATTACATATCAAAATAGTAATATAAAATTTTGGAGATATTTAGCAAAAGAAGTAATATTTCCCAAGTATTCAATGAGAGGATAAATTGATACACAATTTATATTAACAATATATCAAAAGTTATCAGATACTACAAAAATCATATCAGCATTAGTTTTCATGAACTTAGTTATACTTCAATTTTAGCTTCTCTTAAGTAAATCTTATATTAGGAAAGCCTTAGCACAACAATATCTAGATAGATGACAGAAGGAAGAGGAGAAGCCACTCTGAGTAAACTTGCTCTTTACAGTCCTTTACCAGCAACAGATGATCGGTTGGTATATTAAGCTCTTCTCTCACGAGTCGCATTCAAGTGTGATTTATGTTCTGTGACAATTTTGGAATCTCAGAATCACAATCATCTTAATTTCCTTCTGTGGACAAGGAATATCTTCTGTATTTCCAGGTTCTGACATTGGAAATAGTTTCAAGAGACTTCAGATGAAACTGTTCAGTTACTGCCTTCAATATCTAATAACCACTGCATCTTGTTCTATTATAATAGATTTGTTCCTGAAAATTATTACTAGTGAACTTTTTGCTTTTTATTTCAGCCTAACTGCTTCACTCTGACCTTCAGATATAAAAAATAATGTATAAAAGGATGGATCTACCAGTCAATCTTTTCTCTTCTTAGAAAAAAGATAAATGCATGAATGCTAACAATTGAAACTTTTTTTTCAGTTCCGTTTTAAAGAGCTTAAAACTTTTCTATAAAGCAATAACATTCCACCAAAGAAAGCAATGGCTATGCTTCTGATTCTCTACCATTTATATCCCTTACTTGTTTCTGTCTATTTAATATGTAAACTACTATTCAAGTCACATGGAATTTGAGACCTGCTTACTTCAAGTAACTGTCCAACTATTGAAGTGAATGTATTTTACTGTTTTTGAGGTCCAAATAAGAACTGTTAGGGGACTCAGTAAGCCCAATCTTTCTAAACAGTTGATGAGAAGGAAATGAGGTAAATCTGAAGTCAGTTTTAATTTTCAAATCGTTTACATACCCTGTGAAGTTTTAAAGTCCCTGATATGTCAAGATTTTAATGGACCACCATCACAAATCCAAAATGTAAAAAACCTATAACATTATCATGTTCACAAAGTAGGCCACTTGTTTGTTTTTTGTTTTTTTTTTAAATTCTTGTATTTAATAGAATACCCATATAAACAAATTAATTGTATGACATAATTGTCTTGACTTAGAAGAACAAGTAGTGGTACAGGTTACCATTGGCATACTCAAAAGATGAATACACTAGTGAATTGGATATTTTATTATAGCAAGTTAAACTTAAGAGATGCACTAATGCATTGATTGTCTTATTTAAACATCATCGTACTTAGAAATATTTCAAAGACATAAATGTCCTTTTCATTGTGATACACACAAAAATTGTCACTGATTTATTAGTAATTTCACATAAAATTAACATAGGAAGCTTCATAATGGCAGCATAAAACATATATGCTCTTTGGTATTGCAGTATTCATTTGTGCAGTATTCATCATTTCTCTATTTGCACATACTGTAGTTCTGCAGCTGAGACATTAGTTATGCAAAGATTCATGAAAACGTTTTGGTTTAAATTCTGTATTTTTAAGAAAATGTTTTACGATACTTTGTGAATGGATAGAAGAAACTATGCCAACACTGTCTGTTATCCTGGACTTCCTGCCCATCCTACTAGCTTCCCGTAACAATTCCATCTCCACACTTAGATATGTAAACTGCTCCAAGCATGAGTTTATTTGTCCCTCTTTTATTCTACTCATCTTTTTTTTTTTTTTTTTTTTCCTCAATTTAGTAAATCACTAGGAAGCTGCAGCATACATAATGTGTATCAGCTCCTGTCAACTACTTTTCCACTCCTATTTGATCCCTTTGGAGAAGTTCCAGACTCCATAATCCTGGAAGTTCTCTTCTGATGCAAATTAAATGATTATTTGTGTCATGCTGCTCCAAGCATTCAGCTGGCTGTGATGACAGTGTCAGTACTTTATTTGCTAATTCTCCCTGCTACCTTTCTTCTGCTATTGTTCAAAGACAATGTTGTGAAAATTCACAGAGTAAAGAAGCTACGTTAACCACTCCAAAATCTTTTCCCTAGAGCTACTACATTTTCAGAGTTATTAAACGAGAACAAACCAGCTAAAAGACTGGGAAGAGACAACATATTCACATCAGTATTTTCTGTATGGTACCAAATACTTTTCTGGATTCTAACCTGCTATTGACAAGACTCTTCACTGGAATTTTTTCCCTAAAAAATCTGTGGTATATTATATTTGAAATAGTTTTGCTTTATTTGTGAGATGGAAGAATAGAGGCTTCTTTTTACTGAGAGAATAAAGAGTCTTTCTCTAGAACAGCTGAAGAAATGACAGAGACTGTAAAATCAATACTGCATACATAACAATACTGGTATCTTGTATCTAGTCAAATAGGAAAAAAACCCATAAAAGCAATTAAGGATGGAAAAAATGCCATGGAATGGGAGAAAGGAAATATTAAAAGGCTAATTTATTCAGATTATTAAAAAACACAGATTTTTTTTCTTTCATAAAGAACTAAATACTACCTGTATGTCAAAGAGCATTTTAACCTGTTTAAGGTAAAATTGTCTTCTTGGAAGCATAAGTCCTGGTAATGCAGAGTCTTGATCACTTAGAGAACTCTGCAGAGAAAGCACAGATACAGCTAGCCAGAATACCAGTGTGATCAGAAACAGTGCTCTTCAGTGTACGCTTCCATACACTCTCAAGGGAACAATTTTTAGGGTGGGATCTGACTGCTGTCCTGTTCTGCCTTCACTGGCAAAGGAGGGAGAGATGCAGAGGTGATGTCCTGTGGAGACAGAAGGTTGGAGCCCTCATGTCAGACAGAAGTCCACATGATTTCCCCAGGAACTGCTGATGTGTTGCTGTACACTGCTGGCCACTAACTCCAGTTCTTTGCATGAAATTAAAAGATATTGAATGAAATTCAAAGATACCAGTTGGCTTAAGAGGCAACACAACTGTGATTATCTGGCTCTGTGCTTATAATAACAAAGCTTTCCAGGCCTGAACAAAAATAATTTTAACCAAGATATTTAGTTACAAACAGTTTAAAGTTGTAAGGCATGAAGTACAAAATAAACAATATTTTACCACTGGATCAAATGATGGATTCACTGCCTCTTCATGTACTCAAAAAAAGGCTGGATACCCCTTTGGAAAATAAATTTAGGCAAACACAATATGCTTTTGTGAAAAATAAGCCATTATGCTCAGTACAGTGTTTGGTCTGGAAGTGACATCTGTGAAAGCAGTTAGACCACCTGGCCATAAAATACTAGAGATTAAATATGAGCAATCTATTCAATTGATTTCATTGCCACCAACCCCATTCACTCTTATGTCATAGGCTATGGTCCCAACCATGGTCAGGTTAGGGTCGTGCATGAGTTTGAATCTGAACTCAGCCTCTGACCTCAGCCTGTAAATGAATCCCATGGAATAAAGTCATCAGTGGGGCTAAGAATAACTTCTACACTGTGCTTTCCAATCTTCTGTATGCACCTAGATTTCACAGAAAGGGCAGTACAAAGAAAATATAACCAGTTGTTTTTTTTTTTTTCTGAATTCCATAATACACCTTACTTTTTATATTGCATGGTATGTTCTAACTATAACATATATAGATCTGCTTATACATATAAATAAATGGACAGCAGATTGGGTTGACTGGCAAATAAAATGCTGATTCCATTGGATATTGTTTGATAAATTCTGACAAATTCTGATTTCTGATTTTTCAATGTCTTCATCTGTTAATGCATCTTTAACAGAGCAGTAAAACAGGGTTCTAAAACTAATGAGGTGCTATAACATTACATAAATCTCTTTCACCATCACCTTTTCTGTATATATATGTTGAGAAGAACATACAGAAGTGTCTGTAAGTGGCTGTAAGACAATCTTAAAAAAATATCCACGATTTACTAGCTGTGGTAATCAGACACTGCAAGAAAAAACAAAAAATAAGATTCAATAATGATGATGTCCATAATTTAACTAATAAATAACTTTCTGCATTCAAAAAATGTAATTTGAAAGATTACCAAGTCATGGAAATAGATACCTGATTTTTCAATTTGCCAATCCAGCCTGCTGCCATAATGTCAAAGGGTAGTTTTGCCTGGATGCCAGACAGCATATAGGTATTGCTAAGATTTGTCTGACTTTCATGTCACTTGTGGACTCTGCTCTTGGACAAGGTAATAATGTTACTAGAAGTGTCATCATACAAAGACCAAAAGTGGCAATAAGATGTAGAAAACATAAAGCTTTTGAGAGCAACTGTTATCACACAGTCGTGTGTGAAACGTGGTCATGAGGTGATACTTGCAGTAAAACACTGGAGTACAGCAAGAAAACATATTACAGATACACAGCATAAGAACTGTATTTTGGCATATTTGACCAAAAAAAAGGAATTGATGAGAAATGAGTAAAAAATCGAGAACAATTTCTCAAGGGAGTTACTCTTCAGTTTTGTGACAACGGTTTTAAATTAGCTCTAATGACAACAATGTAACCTTTAAAAACAATCTCCTTGAAAGCCACAATCTAGGGGTAGGTAAGAAAGTTCATCGTGATCATAGAAGAAAGAAGCTTTAGAAGAGCAGTATATGAGTTTACAGTTGACAGCCTAAAAGAAAGAGTACAGGACATCTTCATAGACAGCAAAGTGAAGTGTCTTAAAACATGAGTATTCTGAATTGTACTTTTCTGAAGAGGGCTTAGTACATGTTTTTGAGCCACAGAATCAGAGCAGCATGAACAACTAAAAATAAGTCATATAGAATGGCTTACAGGAGTTGAGCACAAACCACACATACAGACATGGGCTCCTGGTGTGTTGGGGGAGAGTCTGGACCTCAGCGCCATGCTGGATGGAAGAAGGAGATAGGAATTTCAATAGTATAAGAAGAAAGAAGACACCCCAGGGTTCTGATCAAATACGGACACCTAACAAGAAAAGGATAGATTGAATCTTCTAGGGGTTTTTCAGTTTTCCCTTGGGCTTCGTTATGGTTGTTTCAAAGTTATGATTTATTGTGTTGTGCCAAGTTATTCCAAGTTTTATAGTAATCTCCATTCAGTATAATTGTCCCAAAACGGCGTCCCCTCTGCCTCATGGCAAGGCATCACTGCTCATTGGTTGGATTTTGCTGCAGTGGTGCACTGCCATAAAAGGCAGACTCCTCCCAAGTTGTTCCCTACATGGTTTGTATCTCCCCTTGCTTTCCCTATAAGGCTTTGTCCCGCCCATGGACTGCCTTTTTTCTAGTAGGTTCCTCCCCTGGGTTATAAAAACCTGATGCTCCTCCCAATAAAGGCCATTTTGCCTTCACCCTACCAGCAGAGTGGTTGTCCTTTCTCTCCCTTAGGGCTGTTATTATCAGAGCCACCCTCCTCTGATACTGGTGGATGTGCACCACCAACACAAATCCTATTTGCCACCAAAGAAATTAGATTGTATAACCATTTGCAAAAATTCTAGCTAGTTACGGAATATGATACATCTTGCCTCAAACACTCACTGTTTATCAGTCAGGAAGTATATGCTGGAAGAGGTGATAGAGCTGATGACAAAGAATCAGCTATCTGACAAAGTGAGGTCAGCTGACAACAAAAAAACCTGATGCAGCTACCTGGAAAATCTTAACGTATGAGTGAAGGTTCTACAGGGAATTCACTATAGATGAATGAAAACCTCCTTTCTAGACAAAAAATGAGCACACAGCTGTTGAAGTTCAAAAATCAGTTATTATTTCCATGTTTATTCCTCCTGTAAGTTTTTTCCTTGAGTAAGTGTTTTCAAGAAAATATAATCAACTCTTCACTTACAGGATTCCTGACGTGTTTGAGTTGTTGCTTTGGTAGTGATTCCATTAAAACTAAATTCAGATCTTACGCCTCACCTGTGGCTTCTGCGGAGGATATGCTTTTGGCTCTATCCATGAGAACATGCAATTGGCTGCTATTCTGTATCAGCAGGGATAACCTTGTAGAACATCTACAAAAAGGCAGATGGACAAGAACACCTTCAATACCATTCTCTTTTTGCCTGCTGTTATTTTACAGTTATCCTTCCTTTATTGGTTTAATTTTGCTTAATGATTCCTAGGCAGTGGAGTTTTTATTTCTATCCAGTGCATAGTACAATCATTACCCACTCAAGTGAGAGAGATTCTTTTTGAGGGAAGAATTTTGAAAAAGACAAAAGAGTTTAGGGTTTATCTCCTTCAGTAAGAAAGGGCAGAATTTACTTCAAATGCAACACATAACAGGATATAATGCCGCCAAAAGGCAGACAATTTAACCTATACTTAAAGAGAAGAACACTGTACTACTCAAAGGAAAACTAATATAACTTATTTTTAAACAGAAGAACAGAAAATATTTACTTTGTTCAAAGCAGTTTAAAAGAGAAAGTTCAGATATCACAGTGGTAGCTTCATTTAAAACAACTTATCTGCTCACCTTTAATTTTGTGCCCTTACCATTTGCTCATTGGAAACTATCAAAGCGCATTCCAAACTAAAGTCAAGTGGCCAAAATTTACACAGACTTCCACAAGAACTGATTTCAAACTAGATTTTCTTTGTGTGACATGTCACTAAATACTAACATTAATAAATACACGTTATCTGAAAAACAAATAAACAAACAAAAAACCAAAAGCCCAAACACACACTTGAAAATGAAAGCAATAAAAATTCCAAAAGTACTCCTGGAGAACTTTGAGAGCTATAAAACAATCTTGAGATGAATTGAACTATTCTTGTTTCACGACAGGTAAGTGAACGTACATGTTAAAAGGGATAAGGATCAGAAATGTGATTCCACAAAATCAACATTTATGTAGAAGACATTTAAAAAATAATGTTCAGCAATTTATGCAATTCCTACTTTGTACAAAAATGAACATAATTATCTGCTGTTATAGATGGAATAGTTGAGATAAGTAAGACTGACAAAGAAATACACAACAGGTTAGCAAAGGCATACAGAGCTTTGGGAAAACTCCATAAAAGAGTTTGGTACAATAAACACAAAAGTACCAAGATCAGTGTCTACAAAGCCACTGTGCTGTCCACTCTTTTATATGGGTCTGAATTATGGGTCATCTACCGCCGCCATCTGCGTCTCCTCGAACGCTTCCATCAGCGCTGCCTCCGCACTATCCTAAACATCCACTGGTCTGATTACGTGACCAATGTGTCTGTCCTTGAACAGGCAGCAGTCACCAGTATTGAGGCCATGCTGCTGAGAACGCAGCTGCGCTGGGCAGGGCACGTCTCCAGGATGGAGGATCACCGCCTCCCTAAGATCGTGCTCTATGGTGAACTTGCCACCGGCTGCCACAAGAGAGGAGCCCCAAAGAGGAGATACAAGGACTCCTTGAAACAATACCTCAGCCTTGGCCATATTGACTACCATCAATGGTCCACTCTGGCCTCCAATTGGGAGGCATGGAGATACACCATCCATGACGCTGCTGATTCCTTTGAGAACGCACGCAGAATCAGTCTGGAGGAGAAAAGACAACGCAGAAAGAACCGTGCCTCACCAACACCGCCTATGGAGACTTTCTGCTGTGCCTTTTGCAACCGGCCTTGCCTATCTCGCATCGGCCTCTTTAGCCATCAGCGCGCTTGCAGCAAGCGTGGGTAGAGCCCTTCCCAAATCTTCGTTCGCGAAGCCTAGCCATGACAATGAGGTGAGATGAAGTCCTGCAAAATTCATGATGCAAAGTCTAGTGGCAGAGCTGGAAATGGAACCAGACTCTGGTGAATTATTTAACCATTATTATTACTATGAAGTTATTGACAAAACCAGTGCAAATAAAGTCCAGTTTTTGACGTTGTGCAATTTGTGTTAATATATAGAGTTTCCCTTTTTCCTTCTGATTTCCCACAGACTTAGTAGGACAACAAGATAAAGCCCTGAATAGACACACACTATGGATAGATACTGAATTTAAAATGACTGGTTTCCTGCATATGGGAGAGGAAGTTCGCTTCTCCTTTGTTGTCTCCCTACCCACCTATCCCTGTCCACCCATAGCAGAAAAAAGGTCAGAATAAAACCAGCATTTATTATGGAAAGCTATTACAAGATTGTCTGTCTTAGAAAACGAGTCGCTAGGAAAAAATGCCATTTATCTGTCATACAATAGTAAAAAGTGTGAGCCAAATGAAAACTAATAATTAAAAAATTGTGGACCTCTGCAGGTTGAATGTGGCTGAAACTGTCCCCAGAATAGTAAAACAAACCAATATTTCAGTGCAAGAAAACTTACTGCACAATAATAATTACCCCATTATTTTATAAAATTCACAATAACAACCGATATTCTCATTCAGATTTATCTATGATGTAACAGAGTTCTACCTCCTTAGCCCTAGGTAGGAACAGGTGGAAAAGAAGTAGTAGAAAGAGCAAACATTGTAGTCAAACAAACTAGTTTGACTACTGGATCACCTAAAAATATTTACTCACATATTTTGGCTATATATTGTTAAGAATTAACTTATTTCTGCAGATGAATATACACTCTTAACAAGTAGAAAAGATGCACTGTAATGCAGGTATTTTAGCTACTGCCAACTGAAAAGAACAAGGAATTTGGAAACCAATTGTCTTCTGAATGGGTCATTTCTAGAGATTTTGAAATGCTGATAACAGAAGATTTTGGAGAAGTGCAAGCAGGTTTTTAGAAATAGTCTTGAAAGCAAGAACATGTCTTAAAAGTAGATTCAAAGCCTTCAAAAATGATTTTTTTTTTGTGTAAGGAGTTAGGGATCTTAACAAACCTTTAATCAGAAATGGAATAGTGGTTACTTTGTATTCATAAAGTATATCTTTAACTGAAAGTTAAACAGCCTTTCAGCAATGCTAGTGATTATTACTACAGCTTTTGAAAAGCTTTTTCTTTTTTTCCCCACCTTTAATAATAGTTTCAATAAAGAAGTGTGCTTTCTAATTATGGTGCTTTATGTCACATCCTTATTTTTCCCTTTCTCAGCTTCAGTTTCTGTTTTCTTCCCTCAGCACAAAACTTGTGGTCATATGATAAACTGCGAGGAAGAGATAGCAAACGCAGGGAATCTGTCACAGCACAGAAGTAATGTCACTGTCCATAAGATATTACAAATTTATCAAATTAGCTGTTCACAAATTATACTAGATTTTAGTTATTCAAATAAATGATGAATTGCAGAAATGGTATATTCCTAAGACACTAAATGAAATAGTGACTGCAGTTTTGCCAGTACTGCTCTTATTTGTATATGCGCACCAATAGAATCAAAAATTGAGTACAACAATAGTTTTTGATACTGGTGAAATTTAAATGTAAGATCAATTTATTTGAGAAAAAAGAGCGCAGACACTACTCACAGTCTGAATTGGAATGATTATTGAAGTCTGATTTAAGTTTTGTTCCGTAAGTTTACCTAGATGATGTTACAAAGATCTTTATTCACTCCATAATCATCATGGATCATTACCAACCATTATGCTAAGCAGAATGTTTGCGGCTGTATAAGTTTGATGTGCTACAAGGTTGAGGCCCTTCTCATTCACTTAGTTGAAACAATTAAAAATGATTTTTGAGGCAATTTACCTGTTTCTTGGACAACATTCTGCCATAAATTACAGAATGTGAATCAGATTAAAGCACTGAATGTAAAGTCCAGTAACAAAAATAGTCATAGAATTTTCATTCATTGGAAAAACAGAAATTAATTTAGAAATATATGCCCTATCTCACCAATTCCTTTTTTTGTGGTGTTTTTTGTTTGTTTGTTTGTTTGTTTTTTATCCTTCATTTTTATTCAAATAATCAGTTTAATGCAGAACTTTTGAGGGTTTGGATGGTTCAACAAAAAACTATATTCAGGTCACAAAAGCAAAGAGGAAAATAGTTACTAGATCTTCAGGTAGCTTGGCAATCAGAAGTCTACAGGGTCTGCCTTAGAAACCTGGTATGGAATAAGAGAAAGATCTTCTTTTATCTATATATTCTCCTACTGAGAAATAAAAAGGATGGAGGACAAAGAGAGTAGCAGGTTGATAGCTCTACGAACAGACCACCCTCCTTTTCCTTTCTCTCCAGAAAACAGAGACTTGACCATGTGTAGGTTAGACTCAGGAAACTTTGCCATCACTAACAGTATATGAGAACTTATTAAAAAATACCTTTAATGTAAATATTCCATGGAAACTACTGCATAGTTTGTTTAAAAAATGTAATATTTTTTAGTGAAAATGTGTAATGGTATAGATGTTTATATCCTTTGAGTTTCCTGAGCAATTCACCTTACGATCCTAGAATATATATGTGCTTGTATACAACTGAAATATCTTTGGTTTCACCCTGCTTCGGAAAAGACAATCTATAATAAATGCAAGTGCTAAACAAAAAGATGTTGGGTTTTCCTTGTCTGGGAGTGCAAAATGTGTGCAGTGAGTTTCAAGTAAAGAACTAGGAACAAAAGGAAGTTTTATAGATTACATTTGCAAAAAGCAGCTTGAGTTTTAACTTCCTTGGACGTTTTCTCTGGCCTGCATGCAATGGTTTTCTACTATTACTTTTTTGTATGTTAGTAGTAAGAGAATTAGACAAAAATATCTTTTTTTGCATTTAGGAAACAATTTTGCACATTGTTATTTTTAGGCTGTCAGA
Organism: Grallaria varia; assembly: GCA_013396735.1. Classification (NCBI taxonomy): domain Eukaryota; kingdom Metazoa; phylum Chordata; class Aves; order Passeriformes; family Formicariidae; genus Grallaria; species Grallaria varia. Next base: position 25,031 of record VWZG01006035.1, on the reverse strand, counting down.
ATAAGGCTGCTATTATATCAAAAGCATTACAACCAAAAATTCAATTACAGATACAAATATAAGTAATGAAAAAGCTACAAAAATAGTAATTAAAAAATGGTATAGATGGGAATGAACACTTCACTCAAAACCAGTTTTGAAGACAAAAGGCAAATGTAAGAGAAGCACACAGAGTTCAAAAGCAGCAGGCACTTTCCTGATTCTGCCAAGGCTACAAAAATCACTTAATCACAATTTCTTTTATGAAGTGCTCACTATTGCAAGCAGTAATGAAAAGACAATGAGCATCATGATGTAAGACAATTTGTAATTCTGATCTGTGAAGGTCAAATGTTTAAAACTTGTTATTGAAAAGAGTATTCCAATTTTGCCGTTAACATCAATTTTAATAGATAGGAACATAAATATCCCAAATAGTCTTCAGTGTTTACTTACTGGAAGCATAGAATGGGTTGGGTTGGAAGGGACGTTAAAGATCACCCAGCTCCACCCCTCAAGTAGAGTAGACTACTTGCAAATTTTGCTTTCAAGGAGTTTTCAGGAAAATTTTTTAGTTATCATTCCATCAAATGACAAAAATTAGTATACCATTCAAACTATCGCAGAACTATTTATTCCATATTTTACATTTGGTCCTATAATTTATGGTATTGTAAATTTAAAACGTTCCACCTTTATTTAAGAATAATTGAGTCTTTTTTGTAAAGTTACCAATAGAATATAAACATAAAAGAGGCCAACATCCACTGTTCTCTAGCTCTGCTGTATTGTTTTATTGGACCTTATTCCTCTTTGTGTCACTGCTCTTAAACCAGGAATTCTCAACCATTTTACTAGTCAGATCAACTGCACATTTTCAAAGTTTGCAGGATGCAGTCCCTCTCAATCAAATGGTGTCACCAGACTCAGGACTCTTAGCTGACTGACAGGAAGGTGCCTTCCCCAATAAAGAGAACAGAGAACTATGCTTACACCTGGGTCAGGACATTGAACATGACTGTGAATGGGAAATAGAGAAGTAATATGGAATAGCCTGATAAATACCTGGAATATTTTCTGTGGCAAAAGGAGGTTAATTGTATCTTGCCTATTCCTTCTTTTATCCACTTATTTTTATTTATTTTTCACTGACAGGAAAAATTTTCTAAAGAGGACCTAAGTTTGTATTTGTCTCAACATACCTTGATTTTTTTTTTTTCATTACCACACCATTTGGCTAAATTTAAAAATATTAAATTTAAAATATTTCAGAGGAATACTGTGCTGAAATGTCATACAAAGAATACATAATTGAGATACCCAACTATTCCAGACCTCATTAGTCCTCAAAATATGTTTTTCCTATTACATAGATGAAATCATATTTCAATTTTATACCATTATTTCTCATCTTGCCCCCAATATAATCAAAAACTTACTACCTTCATTATAGAAACTCCAAATTTGTTGGAAAACTACTTTTTGCAGCACTTCATCTGTTATCTAAAGATTTTCTTTCGTGTTTTTCTCTTAAGACATACTTTCTGACCTCTAACCTTTCATTTTTAACAGAGAAAGTGCTGCATAAATGCTAAGTACTCCTACTCATCACACAAAACAAAGCTTTTGTTACTTATGCTGAAGGATGGCTTTATGTCAAGAGACTGTCACGCTGTTCAAAGAAATTCTCACTTTATTGAACAAGTCCAAACATTGCCATAATTTCGTCACTGACATAATATACCATATGCAATTAAACACCTATTATTTCTCTTGAACACAGAAGACCCTTATCTCATTTTACTTTTATTGTTTTAGATAGATTTACTTCCTAAAAATATGCCACAATTTTCAGCTGTGGGAGTTGACTTAAAAATTTGACAATTATTTAAAAGAAATGAAAATGAAAGAAAAAGCATAATATGATCCCATAGCTTCTTAATTACAGTTATGCTATTATTGTTTAGAAGAAAAAGGAAAGAGAGCAAATTGTTTTGACATCACACTTTGTTAAATACATTTATTTAAAAATAGAACCTGGGCTGGGTGGCTTAATTAAGTCTCCACAGGAACCAGAGAAAAAAATAATACAGCAAATGCTACTTTATGTCCAAGATCATATTAAGTCTGTATG
>VWZG01006035.1:299-17745 GCA_013396735.1 Grallaria varia | reverse complement strand
AAAAAAAAAAAAATTAAAAATCGAGGGTAATTCTGAAATATATGTATTTCATTTGTTTCATGTTCCCTACTATTATTTTGCAGCACATATATCACAGAAGGGTTTGCTGTGAACTATATCACCAGCCTCCTTGTCCCTTTCCAAATTTTGCAACTGAAATGAAATTAAGTTCCAGATCACTACCGAAGCATGTCAAATCTTCAAAGACCCCATGTGTTAAATACAGTAAAGAGAAGTAAATTCTCAGTTGTGGTCCTCAAAATGTTTCTTCATGCGTCTTTAAAAAAAAAAAAAAAAAAAAAATTAAAAAAAATCTGTCCTCACCTAACTCAGTGTCCAAGTACTGAACAAATGTTAAAGCTGAAGTTCCAGTTTAGGCTGGCCTCTAATGCAGACCTAAGATGACCACATATTAGTATTCACATTTTTTCCTGGTCACCAGGAGAGGAAATGCTGGAGGATTACACAGATTTACTTTGTAGGAAAAAGGATGACACTGAAAATAGCTGATATTCTTTTCTCCTGAAGAAAACAGAACCATAGAATAATCAGAAAAATAAACTGTTGGTGCTGTAATGACATCCTTCAAACACTGAATATAAAAAGCCACTTTGCAGTTGAGACTGTACTGGTTACATTTACATGATATAAAAAGGGATTAGACTTAGGAACTTTAACAGCAGAAATATCTACAGGACAACCTTGATAAGATGCCAAGAAACCTTGCCAAGAAACAAACAAAAAAATCTTTCCATTCACTCCTACGTGTTTTGGAGCCTTCTTACTTTTATTACTTTCACCCGTTCATATAGTCTTCCTGAGCTGCACTTCTTATTTTCACCTGATCTCACAATAGTTTCTAAAGCATGACTAAAATTTCTACAAGCAATATAAATTTACAGCAGATTTAGAATTCCCGGCTGGAAGGTGACGTATCAAATTTCATGTTACTATGCAATTATTGAAACTTAAAAAAAAGAAGAGTAACTGGAGCCTGAAGGAAGTGGTAATTTCATGAACTAGTAACACCACTATCAATGTGATATAAAAGTTTACAAAGGTTAAAAGCAGCAGAATGCCAAGTGCTAAATACCAAATTATGTGCTTTAGAGTTTGCTTTCTTGGGATATACAAAGCCATAGAAGATGCTTCTTTACATATTATGTGTATAATAATTTATGAACCTGTACGCACATGAAAGCAAATTACAAATCTGTGTATAAGCAAGTAGTTTAAAACTATGTGAATTGAGGCTATTATTTTTTTCAGAAGGAGCATGACTAGATTATCCACTCTCCTATGCATGCATGGTCTACTTGTCGAGTTAAACTTGACATAAGACTTCTATTTTACAGTATCACTACTTTTTATCATTATCGTCCTGAAGCCAGAAAATCTTACAGCAACGATACCTAACCTTACCAGATGCCTGCATGTGCCAGTAGAAGGCAGGCCGTTTGTACCACGAATAAAGGATGCTTTCCCTTTGCTTGACTGCTCCATTCAGTATCAGTCAGCAGCTTCTAGACAAGCTATCTCACAGCACATGCAATGAAAAATGTATTCATTTATGGAGCCAAATACAGTAATGTGTACAACTGTGTTTGAAATCAGGGTCAGTGTTCAGGAGTGGGAAAGAAGATGTAGTAGTGTAGAATAATCACTAAGATGTTGATAATTTGCTGCTTGTGCTTTCCAGGTTCTATTCCAGAAGCTTATGTTCATATTCAGTAAGTTCAGTGAACTGTGCAGTGTAGTGACTCCCTTGGCAATTAACAGGAGTTTACTGGAAAATATAATAGATTCATGATTCCACATTGTACTTTTAAAGAAGTATAATCCAGAAAGAATACCATCTAAAAAAAAATGTGTGACTAACAGTACCAATGTAAAATTTTCCAGGTTCCACTACAGCTTCACAATGTCTAGCACTAGAAGTTCAGACCAGGTATGCATTTCTTCAAGCACAACAGCCTGTTTTTCATTCATGAAAGGAAGTAAGATATGGGATGAGAATCTCAAAAAAGAGAAAAAAGACACTGACAGTTCAAGGCAAACATGCAACCTTTTTCCATTTTAAACAATATGGGAGAAAATAATGCAATCTGCATGTGTGAAAAATACTTCAAATATTGTTGAAAAGAGTAATGAAATATAGTAATTCAGTGGGTATTTATGAATTTTGAGCAGCTACAGATACCGAATTTACTTAGAATAATTCCTGCATGTCTAAAAAAAAACACATCAAGAATACACAGATATTTACACAGACTGACATAAATATTTTAAAATACGTATGAGAAGGACTTATTGCAGTCTATGAAACACATTAAATCCAGAATTTTATTACAGCATTTCAAAGTGAAAATTCTCATATTATGTTATCTTTTTCTATATGCTCTTAGATACAATGACTTTTAAAAGCCACCATCCCTCAAAGTGTCTGTAATGGCACTGCAAGGAAGACTAAAATAAAATTCCTATACAAGAAATATACATACATATATGCTAAATTTTAGCAGCTCTTAAACATTTACCAACATTTGGTTAATAGCCCACTGTCTGTTTTCTTTTTTCTAAAATGAAAACACAGACAATACTGAAAATAGCTATATTAATTTACTTGCACATGTAACTCCTTCACAATTTTCAATTCAGTGAAATGAAGGAAACCTATATTTCACTTGTTTTTAGCATTTTGCAAGTAATACAGTCTAAATTGTATAGTATTTGTTGTATAAATCAATTTCTGATTCCACCCATAAATGGGATTCTGTACTGTATACATAGAATCATGTTTCTGAACAAAAGGTAAAAGGTATTAAGTTCAGGAATTATTCTCATGTCTGTTCCATTTATTCAGAGATTTGTCATCCCTGTCTGCAGTGTCAGAGACAGTCCTATGTTATGCCTGTACCCAGGAATGGGGAAAGTATTTTGTGGCTCAGGAACTAATGGAATCATGTAATCACATAGAATATTCTGAGTTGTAAGGGACCAAGAAGGCTCAAGTCCAACTCTTATTCAGGTACCTTTCAAGTACTATGCTAACCAGTTGTCTACTGTCCTACACAGCAGTGATGAGACCCCACCTGGAGCACTGTGTCCAGTTCTGGACTCCTCAGGAGAAGAGAGATCTGCACATACTGAACAGAACCCAGTGAAAAGCCACAAAGATGATTAAGGGACAGAGCATCTCTGATCTGAGGAAAAGCCAAGAGAACTGGGACTATTCTGCCCGAAGAAGAGAAGGCTCAGGGGTGATCTGATCAATGTGTACAACTAGGTGAAGGGAGGGTGTAAAGAAGAGGGAGCCAGGCTCATTTCAGTGGTGTTCAGTGACAGGACAAGTGGCAATGGGCACAGAGTGAAACACAGAAGGTTTTGCCTCAACATGAGGAAGAACTTTTTACTGTGAGGGTGACTGAGCACTGGCACAGGCTGCCTGGAAATGCTATGGAGTCTCCACACTTGGCATTTTGCAAAACGCATCTGGACCTGGGCAACCAGCTCTAGGTGACCCTCCTTTAGCTGGGGAGTTGAATTAAAAGAACTACAGAGGTCCTGTACTACCTTAACCAGTCTGTGATTCTGTCTGTAACTATAGTCCGGAAGACACAAAAAAATTAACCTTTTTTTTTTTTTTTTACTGTTAGGCATCATTTGGTATACTAAAGAATTAATAATATGCTACTCTACCAGTCTGTAAATACAGTACACTGGCATTATGTGATAAACAGATGGCAATGGCAAATTAAACTTTTCATAATTTCAGGTCTTTGAATGACAATAAACGTGTTTTGTGTGCAGATTTCTAGTAAAGAAAAGCACAATTTCCTATAAAAAATTAATACTTTTAAAAACAACCTATATTTTTATAATAACCCACGTCAATATGACTGAGATTTCAGTTGCCCCGTTTCAAAAAAGAGAATACATGGACCAGTTTTCTGTTGTTCCTAGAAACTTAGAGTTCAGTCTCAACTGTGCTTTTGACATTTTTACCCTCAGCTTACTAACATACACTTCAAGGTTGCAATAACCAGATTAAAGTGATAACCCACCGAGTTGCTTCAGGCTACAGTTTTAGCTGACACAAATCATCTTTCACTGGACACACTTCATGGTTTCTAACATAAAATGACTTGTTGAAAAGCCAGTGCTTGCATATTACAAACCATCATTAAACTGCAGTACTGATCTACAGGTGTTTAGGCATTTACAGTTAGATTGAGTTTAACTAGCTAGAATTCTCTAGTTGAAACTGTGAAGTCATATCAAAATTACTGCACCTCTAAGAATAACAGTTCACCAGATCTTACTTGTTACTTTGCGCTTGGTGCACCGGATTTAGCAAGCAGTTTTAATGACGTTATTGATTAAAAAATATTTCTCCATAATAAAATCAAATTTTGAAAGTAAGAAATATACAGAAGTTTTCAGATTTAGTGGTGAAATAGGCAAGTGTTGTCAGTATTGAAAAATGAAATAATAACAGGTTCTTTTATCTATATATTTAGCAGAAAATAAGCCATATAGGTTATGGTTACCATTATATATGCCTTGCTGACAAAAGAGTTTAGAATAGTAGTTCCTTATTAAAATTACTGTTAGTTTAAAAATAGCATTAAATTAAAAAAAATACATATGCTACATTCAGAACATGCCAAAATTTTCTAAATCTGAAAAATTAACTTCTTAGAATAAATGGACAAACATTCATTTGCAAATAACACTGTAAAAGTGAATAAATTTATTGTTATAACTGAAATTCTGAATCAGGAAAAATAATCCCATACCAGGAAAGCCTAAATTTTATCCCAAAGTATTATATTTAATATCTATTATATTTATGAAAATAAACTGAGAATGTAATAATTTTATTAAGCATTTAATAACATAAAAATTTTTTAAAAGTATGCTAGATGGCATTTCTGAAACTGTACTGGAGTACAGTAGACTTGATTTGTCCAGACTTTCAATAAAATATATTGAATTACTTCTTTCATGACAAATTATTGACTAAGTAAACTCCAGCAGCTTCCAGGGAACCGTTTTGGACAGATCATGTTCATCCTGTTATGACCTGTGTTTCTTTCATAATTATTCTCAGAGAACCCGACAGAGTTATCATGAATGGTGCACATAATCATTCAAGTTGTCAATGTCTTCAGGAAGACTTCCAGTGTCTGTGCCATTCACGTCCTCATAGTCAATCATGGAAATTAGCTGGAGGCAGTTTGTGAAAGGAAGTATTGATATTCATAGCAGCAATCAGCAGTAAACAGTTATTGAAAAATTGTCAAAGGAAGCTAATCAAAACAAGCTCAGTGCATTTGTCTGTGCTGTTAATAACTGTTTATATACCCTGAATTTGCTAAAATGTGTCTTTGTGGGGAAAAAAAGGTCAGTAATGACAAACCCAGACATAATTAGTGATGCACTTGTCTGGAATTATGAAGAAGTGTACAAAAATATTAGTAATATCTGACAACTACCATTGAATTCCATTGTAAATTTATTCTATCTAGAAACTGTAATTAAAAAGACACTTTCAGTTTTCCTGTTTCAAAATGTTGTGTGGTTGTAAGGCAAGATTATTCTGTACATCAGAGTTAATTATAAGAATAAACTTGACATATAGTATTTTATATCAGAAGCCCCCAGTATCCCACCCAAAAAAAAAAAAAAATTACACTCAGCAGGTGCATATTAGGAGGCACACAGATTAAGTTAAGCATTTAAATATTGCAGGTCTAGTAATACTGATAAGGGATTAAGCTAATTAATGCATAACATTCGATTTGTTAAAATGCCTTTAGTCTGCAAGCAATGTATTTATTTACATTAAAAAACCCAGACTCAAAACAACATAAAAAAACCCCGTTACTGCCTGAAATCCAGACATTTTTACAAAAAGAATTAAAGAAACAGCATAGTTTAAAAACTGTAATATTTTGAAATACAAAAGACTACCAAGAAACATTTAATTACTATCAGAGCAGCATGGTTGCTTTTCACAAGTAATCCTACTGCTTCAGACTACTTGCACAGTAGAACAAAATACGTTATCTTTTTTCCCCCTAAAAGATATGGTAAAAAAAGGAGACTAAAACAATGTGAACCGCCGAAGAGGATACTACCCTGCAAATCATGAAGTCCTGTTTCTGCTCCCAGTGTTAACAGCAATGTTACTGGTGACTTTGAGGCAGACTCAATTCAGTCTATTGAGCAACAGCTTTGCTACCCATAGAAACAAAGACAGTATTTCCTCTTCTTTCTACAGGGCTAAATATGCTAAATATATCCATGTTATTATTTGTAATTCAAACAGCCAGGAAATCTTATTTATCAAAGAATATGGAAAATAGAAATAGTATAATGGACATGACTCAAACAGCAGTTTAATGTAGATTTACAATCTGTCCCTGTCCCAAATAATTTTTTTAGTATTCCCTTCTATGGGAGAGATTTAGCCTTTAAAACTTCCATTTTAACAGATTCTCAATTGCCATCCTAATGTAACAGAAAAACACCATGAGTGACCTTGCTCTGGTAACACCATACAGTACTCCCAGAGATTAATATAAATACATAAAATCACCGTTACCAAAATAATTTACTGATCTTTGAAATGCTTTGAAATTACATTTTACAACCTTCCTTTGTGTGTGACCAAATCAAAGCTCTACTTTCCAAAATAAACAGTCTTTTAACAGGTTTTAATAGCTATCTTACAAAGTTCTATGTTAATTTTACATAGCAGTGTGCAGTTGTGACATCTTCTTTCTAAAAATACCAAATTCCTCCTCTTTAGAAGTTGCTTGAATATTTATATGAGCAAAGATTTTCATAATTTATATTTTTGACACTAAGTCATTATACGACTCAGTGAGGAGACTTAATTAATTGGGTGAGAATATGTCTGTAGATTCTCAAATTATTCTAAACATGCTTTAAATATTTTAAATTAGAGTTTCCAATTAAAATTGTACATGTCATATTGTCTTATGTAATTCTACTGTTCATTTTAGAAGATACAGCTTCAGCTGAAAAAGCTGCATTGATGTGAGCTGAGCTCAATTAGTTTCTGATTTTCTGCCAAATTGCCTCATTACCTGTCATACCAGCACACTAGTGACAGTTTCAAAGCTAAATTCTTTACATACACATTAATCTCTTTCTGCAAGAAAGTCTGGTGAGTAAAAATAGAAAACTAGCAATGTGATTTGCACTAACTATTGGCTAGCTGGTGAATAATCTAGATTAAAACAGGTAACAAGTAGGAATAATTTGTACCCCATTCTCTGCTATTTAGATCTGTTCCAAGCACAGCACTTTCTAAATTCTGCTGAACAGGTTAGAAAAATTGGTTGTTCAGCAAATTCACAAGTAGAAGTTGAAAAGGAAGTTGAAACTCACAGGTGCATAATGGCTACAGTTCCAAGTGCTTTTACTCACCTTGATATTCCATTTGAAAGATCATATAGATTGGATACATGTCGTCAGCTATGGCATTAAGCACCCACAAAACAAGGTCGACAAGGTTGACAAGCCTGCAGATCTATTTAAATTTCCAAATCAAAAAGACCAGGTTGCTCTTAGATATTTTCCTGCTCAGTATGTAGAAGAGCACAATGTTAAATGGGCAGTTTGGCAGACTTACCTTCAGTTCATTTGGGTTTGGCTGAATCAATATAGTAAGGGCATTCCATTAGGAAAACAGGCATCAGCCTGCCTTGGCAATATGCTGTTCTGTGTAACACATTGTGGATTTCTTGAACAATACTACTTAAAAGATCAGCTTTCTTAGACTCAACCATAAAATTCAATGTGAACTCCATTTCTCGTCCAAAAATATTTCTTTGTTTCTGAGGATATGGGCAGACAGAGAAGATAATGTTGGGAATACTATTAAGATCATGTTCTTTAAAATTATTAGAGAGATGCCACTGCCCAAATTAAGGGACAAAGTCAATAGTACAGATATTTATTTAACAGTAAATGTGAAGCAGAGAGAGGAAGAAAGAAATAAGAAAAAGAGAGAAAGGGGGAGAGAAAGAAAGTGACAGACAGACAGATTAAACGGAACAAATATCACTGTGGATTCCAACAGCATCCCATTGGTCCTCTTGTGATCTTCTTGGTGATGAGAGTCCCAGTCTTATCAAAGTGATGGCTGCAGTCTGGATCCAACGAGGGAAACCCAGGGTGGTGATGAAGGAAGTCCCATGTGGTGAAGGAAGAAGTCCATTGATGAGCAAGGTCCAGTGTGGAGAGCGAAGACCTTTGGTGAGCAAAGAAGTCCACAAAGTTCAGGGTGATAAGGAAAGTCCCATATGGTGAGGGAAAAAACCCAAGTGTTGAGTGAACTGGGCTTAGGCTAGGCGGGAACACCTCCAGTACTGCCCCTGGAGTGGGGAGTTTTACAATGGATGATCTAAGACTGAATCACAGGACATTTCAGAAGTCTTTGACACCTTCTAAGACATTACAGCTGCCTGTTACATCAGCACAGTTGAGTCTATTTATGGCCTATTCTGGCCCACCAGCAGAGATGGATATCTTCAGGCTATGTGTCCCTGGTGTTTCCCAGGAGGGGAGTTACCACAGCCTAAGGAAAAAGAAACAATACCCTGCCTTGCAGGATTTGCCTCTTTCCTTATATTGTTTAACACTTGACTTGTAGCCTGGGTGTGGTTTGTGCATGCTTTCAGCACCTGCTGATTGTTTGAGCCATTAGCAGTAACAGCCCAGTCTCTCACAGGGGGAGGGTGTGCAAATGAGTCTGTGGGCTACAGTCTCTTCCCAGCTTTGTTTACTTCTCTTTAAACTTGAGATGATTAGACAATAATGCCACCTTTGTCTTATCTCAAGTTCCCATCAAGAGGCTTAACTCACATTCCAATTCCCTGAAATCCAGGAGGCATATTCAGGTGGAGAGTGGGCTTTGGTGATCTTAACAATGTTTAAGACATAAATGACTTCAGTATTTCACAACTATCTCTCTTGATATTTTTTTTTCAGTTTGAATCAATTCCAACTTTTTTTTGCTAACCTACATTTTGCAGGAAGGTATTTCTATCATAGACTTGTTTTAGGGTAAGTCTTGCAAAAATTGTAGAACAGAGGCTTGTCTTACAGAGCAAGGATAGAGGGGGACAGATTTCCTAAATTGCATATGACCAGGAAGCAAGAATTATGGTGTATGAATTACATTTTTATGACATTTTGCATCAGATGATTTTGAATTACCTGTCTGACCTGTTTATTCTGGTCATACCTATGATGGTTTTAAATCTTTAAATAGATCTGTAAAATACTCAAGAATCAAATTTCTTTTAGTGACTTAAAAAAAAAAAAAAAAAGAAAGAAGGCAAGAAAGCAAGCCCATGCATTTTGTGTCTACATTGTCATAAATAAATATCTCCCAGGAAAAAGTTTTGAGAAATCTTAATCTTAAAAGTTGATGCCCAGGCACTGGATATTATACCAAACCCAAACCAAACAAAGCCCCCAAACTTCCTCAGGGCAACTGAAAATATTCCCAAATTTTACATATGAAGTTCTGAAATTACACATAGAAGCAAGCAATACTACTGCTTCCTATATGCCTTACAACTCTAAATAGTAAATTCTGCATAGGAAATAGAGATCTATAACTTCCTAGCATAAACCCAAATAATAGAATATGAATCACGGCTTCAGAAACAGTGCAAACAGACTGCCTTTTTAGGCCATTTCTGAGTTCATATTTTTGGTTATGCTAATGAAAGAGATTACTTGCAACAGCTGTTATCCTTCCCATCATATTATGTGCAAATGCTACAGTTAAACTGAGGGTTAATAACCTTATCAACATTATTTGCTGCCACTGTGAAATATTATGGCAACATTTCTAAAACCTTTAAATATTTTTTCTCTTGAAGACATCACACTTCAAATATAAATGAGAAACCTATTCCCCTGAAATGTTTGTGGTTTAGTTTACCTTGAATACCAGTCAAGAAGTTCTACTCTAAAAACCTATAGTATTTATTCTGCACCAATCAATGATCTGAGCATCTAATTTCTGAGGATTAGAGCATGATTAAATTGTCAATTTGAAAACAGAGGAAATACATGGATATATTCTCCTTCCATTTCTAGCTAATATTCTCTCACACCAGTGAATATAAAGCTTCTCTTGGGGAATGGGGGAGGAGTACATCTAGTTTATTTAGTGTAGCTGGAGTATGAAATAGCTTTATGAATTTTCACAGTAAAATCCATACCAATTTGGAGCATTAGTGTATTTTGACACAGATGTCTCACAAGCTCACTTGTTTATTTTTAAACCTTCATTGATTGTAGTAGCTAACCGGAAGCGTGATAACAATAATTTTCCCAATACCCTTTTTGTCTTTTTCCACTTAGCAGATATTAGACTCTCCCCAACCCTTGTGTTTTGAGTCACCTGATGTTAGAATTGATGGTTTTGATTAAAAAATAAAAATTCAAGCAAGGTATAGCACCCATCTTGTCAAATATCTTAGCAAATGGAGATCAAACACAGCAGATTAGCTATGGGAATAGCATTTGTTAATTAATTGCTGCTGCAAAATCAACATGAGAAGTGTCAAGCATTGTGTATTTTATTAGTGTCTGAAAAACTTATGGCTTGCCTGTTATTTTGAAGAAAATACAATCTATTTAGAATTTGGCAGACTTTTACCATAAGAACAACTTTAATTTACAATGCCATTTATAATTTTAAAACACTACACACTTGTAAGATGCTGCAAAAGAAAATCTCATTTTCTTATGTCCATGATTTGGTTTACAGACCTGTCTCAAAATGCATGTTTATCTCCAGGAATAATTATCTTCAGAAAAGGCATGAACTTATATCCTGTCTAATATGACTCTATTTTCAAGGCCTAATTTTATTTACTTAATAGGTCTTACCTAATGAAATTCTTTTTCAAGAATCAAGACTGGAATCTGGAATTTTAGACCTCTAGCATGTGCAGAATTCCGTATTTCAGCTCGGATGCATATAATACATACTGAAGACAACCTGTTGGACCTCATACTTACAAACATAGAAGAACAGGTTAGAAATGTGAAGATCAGGTGAAGTCTTGGCTGCAGTGACTATCAGATGATGGAGTTCAGAATGCTGAGAGAAGGGAACAAGGTAAAAACTGGAATCATAACCCAGGACTCCAGGCGACTTTGGCCTGTTCAAGGACCTTCTTGGGAGAATCTCATGGGATACCGTCCTGGAAAGGAGTCCAAGAGAGCTGGCTGAGTTTCAAGCATCACCTTTTCCAGGCTCAAGAATGGCTTATCGTGATGAACAGGATATCAAGTAACAGTGGAAGGTGGTCTGTATGGATGAACAGCAATTCCTGAGTACACTCAAACACGGAAAGAGCATACAAGATTGGGAAGAAGGGACAGGTGAAGCAGGAGCCATGTAGAGACACTGTCCAAACATGAAGGGATAGGTTTAAGAAAACCAAAACCTACCTGGAATTGAAATGAACTGAAACTATTTGAGCTTCCGCAGGTGTATCAGAAACAAAAGAAAGATTAAGGAAAATGTGGGCCTACTGTTAAATGGGTCAAGATGCTGACAAAGGATAAAAAAAAAGGTCAAGGTGTTCTTCCTGAAATTTACTAGTGAGGACCTCCTTCAGAAATTCAGTTCTCCTCAGATCAGTGGGAAAGTCTGGAGTAATGAAGACTCACTCCTAGTAGAGAAGGAGCATGTCGGGGAACACTTACACTACTGGGAACCACAAGACAACAGAACGTAATGCTATGCTCCAACCAGTGCTGAGAGAGCTGGTTGATGTCACTTTAAGGCCAATTTTGGTAGTCTTTGAAAGGCCGTGGACATTGGAGGATGTTCCCAAGGACTGTGAGAAAGAAAATGTCCCTCCTGTATTTAGGAGGACAAAATAGTGGATCCAGGAAAGTACAGACTAATCATCCTCAACTCAGTTCATAGGGTGATGTTGGAAAAATAATCCTCAAAACCATATCCAAAAACATTAATGACAAGAAGGTGATAAATCCAAGCCAGCGTGGATTTAAGGAGAAAATCATGCTTGGCCAGCATTAATTGATCAATGGAGAGGAAGGGAGCAGTGGATATCTTACTTTAGTACAGCTTTCCACATTGTCTCCTATAACAAGGGACAATGGTCAAAAATGGAAACACAGGGAATTCCTTTTAAACACAGGAAAAATCTTTTATACTGGAAGGTTGATCAAATAATGGAATAGGTTGCCAGAAGACATTGTAGAGTCTCCATCCTTGGACATAGCTAAAACATGACTGGATATGAATCTGAGCAACCTGTTCTAGTCAATTCTGCTTTAAGGAGGGAGGTTGGTGTAAAAAAAATCTCATGACGTCTCTTCAAACCTCAGCTGTTCTGTGATGTCTTCATTCTGTGAATTGGTAGAAAATCTGGATGTGATATCATATGTCCCATTAAAAGCATGGCACATGTCATACCTAGTTTATGGTAGGCAATTAGTTCTGTCAAAAAACAAACCCACATTGCATATACATCAAAAATAATTTTGAAACATTTTCAGAACAAAAAGCATTGTTTAAAATTTTGAGTTCTACTTGTAACAGAATTCCCATTAATAACACTGAAAAATTAAAACTTAAAAATTGACACTTTTCAGATATGGAAGGCACTAACCAGAAAGTGAGAAAGGAAAAAAAAAACACCAAGAGATCTGAGTGTGAGAAACCGCTATCAAAAAAACCCAAAAGTACACAAAATGTACAAGTCTGTTAATCAACTTTTAAGTTATGAATATAGTTTCAGATGGCTGAAATATTTCTAGTTAATATTAGACATTTGCCCAAAAGAATAAGAAAAGAAATGTATGGATCGAACAAAAAATCAATTAAGGTGCCCTGAAAAATGAATATATCCTAAAGTTACATTATTCCTCTCTTGATATTTGTCTTCTCATACTGAAATTTTCATTTAATTAAAAGAAAAATGGAAAAGATTTTTTAAAATACATATTTTACTTCACACTTTCAGTCTGGTTTTCATGTTGTCAGGAAAATGAAACCTTGTTCACTCCTTGTGTTCCTGAAATAATTTTGCTAGTTTTTTACTCTAACCAGACAATAATAATGTGGTGGGTCTGGCTGAGCCAGAATTTGTTTCCCCATAGGAGCCCTCACAGTGCTGTGCTCTGCATTGGTGTCAATAACACACCCATATTTTGGCTACCACCGAGCGCAGCACTCACTGTTCAGTCAAGGACAAGATCCTGGGAGGGGACACAAATAGGCCAGCTGACCTGCACTGACCAAAGGGATATTCCATACCATATGATGTCAACCCAGATATAAAAGCTGGGGCAGGAAGCATTAAAGGGAGGCACTCATTGTCTCCCATGGCTGCTTGCTAACAGATTAGGGACCCTGCCTCTCAGACACAGCCGGCCATCGCTGCACATGGGAAGCAGAGATTAGCTGCTGCTTCTGCTTTGCGCGCGCGCACCCTGCTTTTGCTTTTTGTATAAATATAAACCGCCTTATCGCAACCCACGATTTGTTCTGTTTTTTTTTGTTTCCACCCTTATTCTCTCCCCTGTCCAGCTGGGAAGGGGAGTGATAGAGCAGCTGGGTGGGCACCTGGCATTCAGCCAAGGTGAACCCACCACAAATAAAAATAAGCCACCCCAACCTAACTAAGGCATATATATAGAATATCTGTGATCACCAGAAGTTGATCAAGAAGCCTGGAATCACATCACCTGCTGCCCTACATTATAAGTTGTCACTGGACATAAACAGGGTCAGAAGGGTCACTGAGAATCTGCAATTGCATTTGCAACCTCTGCAGGAAGTAGAGATTGTGAATATCAACCTCGTGCCCCAAGACAACAAGAGAATGAGGAGCATTACCACAATGAGGTATAAATTCAGGCTTTTTTCTAACAGCTTCTGGTGTCTGAACTGTGGTAATTCAGCAAGGTTTTAAGTCCAATATTCTGGGCAAATTCTAAATCCTTTTTTTATTTACACCATTAAACAAACTTCTTGGATTTAGATAATAAGTTTGTGTTCACTTTATGTCCTCAGTCATTGAAAATATTTTTGAGAAGGACTAGGTGATGAAACTCATTGTATTTAATGGTGGAGTGATGCCACATAACATAATATTTTTTTACATCCAAAGAAAATAAATGTTTGCCATTCACTATCAGTAAGGAAGTGTTTTCAAATATAGATCCCTGTAATTTCTCATTACACTATAAAAGAGGCAGTATAACAGAATTAGTAGTCATTGTGACATACTAGTGACTATTGAAAATAATGAATATGGAAGTTACATGGAGAGTCATTTAATTTCATACTAGTTATGGACTTCTCCAATATTTTAGAACAATACAGGAAGTACATTTATGCCAGGCTTTCCATTCCCTCCCAGTACACTGAATCATTAAAATAGTGATCGTCCCTTTTTTCCTTCCTGTATCTTCAACTGCATTATAACAATTCTCCCAAACGAACAACAAAAAAGTCAAAAGTCACTAGATGGAGAAAGTCATCCCCATCTGTAGGTAGTTCCTTATACCCCATAAAGTGATGCAATAATATTTAAACATGATGTTAACTCAACATGTTCCTTGAAAGGGCAGGAAATAGTGTGGTGGGTCAGGAATTTAAAAGCAAAAGTAAAATCGGGAAGACATTTCCTTCACGCATGTACTCAAGACTTGTAAAAATGTGTCTGAAGAAAAATCAAAATCATTAGCAAATCAATTTTATATCTAAGGGTACTCTTTTTTATTGTGACCAAATGCTTCCTACTAAAGTTGAACAGCTGTAATGGAGATCTTGTTAAAAAAAAAACAAAACCCAGAACAGTAAATCCCAAATTCAAGCAATAATCCTACAGAGCTTTAAAAATATTTGGTAGTAACTGTGCCAAAAAAATCACAACTCAGTTTTCACTGGACCCCAAGGTTCTCCTCTGTTGAATGTTATGGTTCCTAAAACACATCATTCCTTAGCAACATTGAATTTTCTAAGATACTGAGGAGGCTGGGGTGTAATATATGCAGATGTGTTGTGAAAGTCCAGAAAAAAATTCTCTCTCTTGAATTACTATAAAAGTCCTCTTTAAGGCTTTTCTCGCATAGATGTACTTCTAAAGTTATGTCACTGCTTAACTGAAGGGAAGGCCAGAAAGCGAACATAAGAAAGGACACGATTACTTAAGCTGACCTTGAGGGCACTCAACTAGCCAGAGTAAGTTCTTGGCCCTTGTTTCATCTTCAGGACTTTCAACATCTACTGGAATGGATCCCAACTCATTTGTAAAACTTGAAAAATGCTGCGCTTCAGAGCTGGTTATGAATCATTTTGTATAATACTTTATGTTGAAAAATAAGTTACACCCTGAATTGTTTTTAAAGACCACAACAGGCAAGGTGTCAGAAAATTCTGGCAAAACAGAGACAGTAGATATACAGATCTGTGCTGCAGGTGATGGTGGTGAACAATGCTGATAAACACTCATGAACTACAGTATTTTGAAAATGTCAGAGAATCAACATTCTACACTGAATTTTAAGAGACAACATTTTTTTAAAATCTACAAAAACCAAAGAGGCTTTTTCTCTATCATTATCACTTTCATTATGTACACATCATAGTTCTTTAAAAACATTTTGTAGGCAGCACTCAGTTGTAGATATTCCTTTTTACAGCAGAAAAAAGTGCTAAAATTAGTGTAACTACAGTGAATATAACATCCCTTCATCATAATTAGGTGAACGTCCAGTGTAAATGAACGGTGGCCCATTAAGGGATATTACAGACCTGAGTGGAGGAAAGGAAGGAAGACAAAGGAACAAAATGAAAGACATGAAACAAAATCCCAATAATCTGATTAGAAGTAAAATTTAATCAAAATTTGAGGAAAATAAGATTGATTCCTCTGGGTTCTGAAGCCAAAAATGCACTATTTGTAACTGTGTTAGAATGTAATTCTTTTTTCCTCCAGACTTGCAGTGTAAAGGCAGAAGTAGTAAATACTGTTTCACTTTTTAAAAACTGTAAAATGGTAAAAAACAATGATTCACTTAATGCTCAGAAGCAATTGGTTGTCTGAAAAAAGATTAAAACCCTGACTACTATACTATGTTACTTTTCGATATCACAACATTGTTGCTATTATTAGAATACTTCTGCAACTTATACTGATTTTAGTGGGAGATGCTAACTGCTTAACACTTCTAAATGCATGTGCAGTTATTCCGGCATACAAATCTAAATGCAGGAATTTAGACTTAAGCTTTTTTTCTTTTCTTTCTTTTTTTTTTTTTTTTTTTTTTTTTTTTTAATGAATTCTGCATAATTCAAATTTCACTGTTCACTTACCACAGTGCAAAAACCAGCATAAGTCCAGCTGCCAGTACTACTTCCATAATAACCTGCTGTGTACTTTTTAACTGGAAAGATTGTGCCTTTGTTAACACTGAACTTGCCTTGTGATGGTATGAATTTTCCAAATAAGCATGACCAGATTTTATTTAATTGCGTTTATGAGGTGCATGTTTCAAAAAAGTTATAATTCATAAGTGTGAAAAAGGTCAGTGAAAGTCAAAATCACATAACTAAAGGGCCAGACAAAATGCCCATTTTACAAAGCAGTTTAACCTATCAAATTTAGTCAAAGTGTGCAACAGAGAAATTATATTGTTTTGTTTTGGAAATGTTTGTAAATTCCAAATGCAAAACCTGTTTATAACATATAATAAAATCACACACACAAAGAAAAGAAAAAGTTCTTGTTGCTGCAATAAATACTCATCAATAAAATCACGAAATAAGGAAATACAGTCTTGTAATCCCACTAATACAGTGCTCTGAAAACTGGCTGCAAGCTTTGCATAACCCTGACTACAGGACCCTCATCAGGTTTGTCTGGACTTGTCCTTGCCTGCCTATACCCCTGTTTCAGCTTGTTTAGCTGTGATCAGAATTATCAACCACCAAGTGGCTGTTACTTACTTTGATTCAGCTTTGGCTTTACTTCACACCATTATGATGTGTGATGCCCAGTGTTACGAATATTTTGTAATCAACAGGTAGTACAATCAAGACCTTGTTCTGTAGATCTGTCTATGGCCCTTCATTAAAATGTTGGCTTGACGAATACAGACATAGGATGAGAGCAAATGCCTTGAAGTAAAGACACAGATTGAAACCAAAAGATTATAGATAACTCAACTACAGTCGGTTTCTGGTTATTAAGGAAATAAAACCCTGGGAGACAAGAAAAACAGTTTCAAGGGTAACAGGTAGAACAAAGAGCAAGAACCCAAATATGTAAAACACAGCACATACATACAGTGAGTAAGAGCATGCTAAAAAAAACACAATGCCCCCAAGGGAGAGAAGAAG
>VWZG01006033.1:13452-26427 GCA_013396735.1 Grallaria varia | reverse complement strand
TTTTTTTTGTTTTTTTTCTTAACCAAAGAAATCACAAATAATTTACTAATATGTTCAGATTTCACATATCAGTAACACAAAATTTAACAAAATGGGTTTTTAATTAAAAGAAACTGAAAAAATCTTTATAATTTTAAAGCATTGTTATTAGTTTTACTAATCCATTGTTTAGCTGCTTGAATAAATGGGAAAGCCTCTTTTTAGGATCTCATTGACCACTGATAGTCCCTCACGGAGAAATCTCCACAGGAGGCACCACAGAAATGTAAGTTTAGGTTTAGAATGCTACATAAATCAGCAGAGGTTCAGCTCTTCACCAGGAGAGCCAAGATAATGATTTTTCTAAATTTTGGAAATGAAGCAGTAAAATCTTAAGTACAAGGATGGAGAGGTTCCTAAACAGCCAATCTGATTCAAAATTACACAGAGTTCAGGAACATAAAATCCTATTGTCAATAAATACACCATAAATTATATGGGAGGAGTCAGCAGGTGATTGATAAAAACAGCATAAATTTGCCACACAGAAAAATGTGCCATCATCACACTTATTTTGCTATGTTCTTGTTAACTTAAAATCCGCATGAACAAAAAAAAAATAAATTACTATTTCTTACCAAGTAATTCTTTAAGTTGTTGCAACCTTTTTTATAGAAAACACTTCTGACATTCAGTCATCTATGCATGAATTTAGAAATATATCCTATGATTTCCCGAATATTAAATATTGGCTTATGACACTGCCTGAGGTTTTTCACTCTTGATATTTCTAAGGGCTGAGGGGAAAAAAGAAAAAAGGGAAAATAAAAGGTCTTTCTAGATTGCCCTAGTGTATCAAAAAATCTTCTCTGGGAATTGATGACCTATAAAAACCAAAAGACTGCAAGTAGTAGATAAAGTATAAATGCTTGAGAAATTTTTTCATATTATGAAGAGCTCTTAATTTTGTTGTGATGTACAAAAAAAGGGAAGAGACGTTTATATTATAGCTGACCTGCTGAACTTTTAAATAAAATACTGGAACAAGAGTTGCTTTAAAAGCTGCTGCTTTAGCACATGTAAAATGGATCCATTATGATTATCCTGAAGAAATACCCTTACTTTCACTTGTATGCTTATATATCCAGAAGAACTGTAATATGCTTGTATCCCTACAATATCTGCCTACACTAACTCAAACTGCGGTTCTTAAGGCAGAAAAATAATTTTGATGTAGGTGGACTAAACCTCAACATTTTATAATATCTCCACAGATGGAAAGATTAGTCAGATTTTAACAGACAGAGGAAACAACACAGAAAAGACCCATCTATTAACAAAATAGGCAGTGCTAGACCTCAGGAGTTCTCTTGTCAATGTAAGAGTCAGCATTCAGGAATTTCTCTGTTGAAGCCCTACTGTCTCTCTAGAATGGTTATATTGCTTGAAGGTCCTCAAAATAATTTAAAAAGTTAAACATTCAAAATGAGTTATGCAATATGTCCAAGTAAAATCAGCAATATTAAGATTTTTATTTTTTTCGGTAAGGCAAGAAGGTGCTGCTCATGAAGATTTGCCTATGGATGTGAAATGCCATTTCTGTAGACTGTGCAAGCCACAGCATGACAAAGAAACACAGAAATATAGGGCAATATGGGCAACAGAATGCTCAGTGTCTTGAGCTAAAAAATCAGGAAATGTTTTCATTTTGACAAACTAATCATAGCTCTCATCTTCTGACATTTTGTTTTACTGTTCACATATTTAATATTTAAATAAAACAGTTAAAAAAGAATATTTCAGTATTTCACATCTCCCTTGTTTTCCTCTGGACTCATACATAGAACACAAACATAGAAACATAATGTATTAGTTTTTAATAAGAATAAACAGAATAATAGATAAGCAGTCACAAAGAACTATGATGTTAGTCTGTCACGGAATCTGTTGACATAAATCATTAGCACTTTGTTTTTTATGTTTGGCTTATTTGTTTATTTCTTTAATATTTTAGATTTCTAAAATCTACATATCACATTCAAATAACTACAAGAATAAAGACTGACTTTCCTTTCTTTGTTATCCTAAGTGATTTTCAGCATTCTTACTTTCTCATAACATTCTGCCTTTTGAGAACAATATTCTTTTGTTAAAGATTTAGCAATAGCGATGACTTAACGGGACAAACCATTCTGCAGACAACAGTGGACACTGACTATTTTCATTTGCTCGCTCCAAGGCAACTCCAACTTCCCATTTGTTTCCCCACTTATGCTTTCCATCATCTACTTAATAAACAAATTGAGAATGAGTGTTGTAACTACCTGTTCTGAGATTCCCCTTCCTCCCCCTTTTATTGGCTGGGGATCCAATACTCCCATGGATCAACTCTGATAAGGCACAGATGCCCATCCTTGAATCACACTGCTAAGGCAGAGCTGTGAGAAAGTCTCTAGAGATATAAGAAAGGTAACATTACAGAGCTGGGGTTGTTAAGATTGAATTCTTTGGTGCAGAAGGATTCAGGAGAGAAAATACTTGCATAGACGGTTATAAAATATTAAAGAATGGAAGGGTAGTCAGGTTAGTGAGGAAGTGATGACTCGGGTCAAGTTTTTGGTGTCAGTGGAGATAGTGGATGATGCCAGCTAAGCAATATTGAAATATCAGTCCAGGGGTATGAAAAGGTTAATCCTTCTCCCAGCTAATGCCAGTCAGGGCAGAAAAGACTGTCTGGATGCCTTAGCAGCGTGACAAATTCATTAATCCTAAGTCCAACAGTTTCCAAAAGACTGAAATAATTTTCTGGCAGAGTAATGCACATTTTGTATTTCTGATCTTTACATGTGCTTTCCCTCTCTCCCTCCAAGTTTTCAGATGTGTTAAATGCAAAAAATTGCAATAACCAGAAGTGAATAAAACAGATTATGCATAATTACCCTACTATAAATATTGTGCCACTGATACAGATCTAAAAAGTTCTAAAAAATACAGAAACTTCATTAGAAAATAGGAAAAGAGAAAAATCTCCCATTAATATGCTTAGAAGTTGCTGGTTCTTGTGAGTCTTTCTTAGGGCATTCCTGTTGGGTTCATTTGCTTTGCTGATCCACCATAGACTTGCATTTCACTAGATAGCCTTCCTCCTGTGATCACTAAGATTTTCTGTCATATCACTTTCTATATTAATTACTAGGCATATAGGTAGCCAAACAGCATGTCAGAAGGGGTCTAACAGTCCTAGATATCCCTTTACAGGATCAGGCTAGACTTACTCTGGGAACCATATATAGAAACTATTAGAGATTCAACCTTCAAAACCTGAAAGTCTTCAGCTGTTCCTATGGTAACCAATTGGATCATTGGATTGAGAGGTACAGCACATTCTGAAAAGGGAAAGCTTTAAAAACAGGGACTTCATACCACTTTGAATAAAACAAACTTCTAAAACAAACTACTGTCACAAATGGTAAGCAGGTACTCTCCTTTTCATTGCTTTGCTCTGCTTCTCCTTTTGAGATTGTTTTTTCTCTCTTCAGAGTTTCTGTGGCTTTGTGTGATCCAACCAAGCAGCCATGTGTGAAACTTTTGAATTGGATTGGTCAGCTTTTGATCTGCATATATCTGTGTAAAACTGCACAGATCAGTAATATGCATTATATGTGTTATCTTATGTGAGTCTTTCAATAATTCTAAACCTGAAGGAAACAGTTTTAATAAGATACACCTTTGCATATCGACATGTCTGTAATTTACTAAATTTAGTCTGATGTCATTCAGCTATACTAGTGCAGCTTTTGTATCCACCATTGAATAATGAACTACTGTAAAATATTTCGCCACTGCAAACTTACGTAAATCCACAAATAAAGGTAAGAGGGTTATTTTTGTAAAATCAATCAGGTATTCTATTTCAAATTGTAAAAGTATATTTTGTAATACATAATTTATGATTAACAAAGGTTGTTAATAAGTAAGTGATAAGATGATATTGTAGAAAGATCGGAAGATTAATTTGTATTTTAAATACAGAAGCTTCCATGTATCTCCAATTAAATAGATTTGTTTACTGTGTCTGTCTGTGTGAGAGAAGACATTCTGATCCATACAATGCAATCTTAAATGGCCTGTATTTATCAAGTAAGCAGAACTTAAATCACTCAGCAAAATAACAAAGCACAAGAATAACTCAATTATACTGAATAGTGTTTTCAAAGCTTATTACTTGTAGTGTACAATCTTATGTACAAGGTTTTTTCTCTGTTCTGGCAATACACTTGAAGATGAGTGTTCCATCTAAGATCACATAATTACTCCCTCAATTTGCTTTTGTGTTGAGTGGCCTCATCACTGTACCCATGGCTAGCAATTTTAGGTGAAATCCGAAGATGGGTTTTGAAAAGCACAGAGTTGTCCTGAATGCTTCTCCTGAAATATGTGCTGAAGTCATGCGGATAGCAGGGAGATACAGACAGCCCTTGCTGGAAAAATCAGTTGTCAGAGTCATAACACACCCTCACTATGGAGATACTCCATTCAGTTCAGAATTAAGAGGGAAAGAAGAGTAAACAAAATTAGATTTTAGGAATATTGTCCGTGTGATCACTTCTATCACTTTATTTGGCTCATTGCCCTCTCTGCACCATGGTTTTGAATTAGGATAANCTGTGTCTAAGTAGTGGCCTTGTAGACAGCTTCAGCACTTCTGTAAGAAATCCTATTTAATAATTTTATATATTTTTTAATTTCATAATTACAGTGTTTAAAATCTCTAGTCATTGTATATATGCTAACTCAATCTAGGAAAAGAAAAGGGTAGGAAGCTAGAAAGAAGACTTTTTTAACCTACAAACATTTGACAACTGATAAAAGCATATGGATGTAAAGTTATAAAAAAGAAACACTAATGAATATGCAGATTTCCTATTGATACATTTTTCTATTCCTTACATGGCAGAAAAGGAGAGGGGAAGGCAATCTTCTATTGTGAAAGCTCTTTAGTGCAAGAGATAATCTACTGGGTACTGGAGTGCTCATAACATAAGCAACCCTTTTTGTGACTTTCTTTTGCTGTAGGTTTGTAATGGTCCAAGGCATTTTAATAATTAGTCTACAGGGATCCTTAATAGACTAGGGCAACTCTTAATTAACTTAATCCCCAGTACATGAGTTGACCAGGAGACATCAAACCACATTTTAGCTTGGAGGGTATGTGAACCCAGAGGAAATCTCATTTTTTAAGTAGTGTGGTGCTGCATTTTTTCCTTCTAGCACAGTATGGTTGTAGCTAAACACATTGTGCCATTCTCTCTTGTAATAACAAGCCATTATTTTCAGTAGAATTAATAATAAGCGAAAATAGCAATTTCAGCTTAATTAAGATACAAAAATTATCCTAGAATGACATTCATATATGGTTAAAATAGGTAATTAAGGAGTGATTCTACTTAATTTTTGCTATATATCTATTGTATATTTTTGCTGTTTGAAAAAAGAACTGGACCTGTTTGAAATATGTGAAAATAGACTGATAATCTTTTTAGCTACAGTAGGTTTTAATTAGAAATGTTCTGTACTCCTATGATTTGGTACTGAGAGAAGTATTCTAGTATATCACTATGCTTCAAGCATCCTTTATATTTATAAGGATTTGGTTTGTGCTTTATATTCTTTTCTTGCTTCTTATCAAGATTTGTGATAAGTCTTAATAGTAGAAAAAAATAAAAAATGGATGAGATTCTTGGAGCAGATTTTCTGTTTTCATTTCTATGTTACTATTCACATATTCAGTAATATTTTGACAAAGTGAGTGCTGCTTTAGGAATGTTGTCCTGAGGTACCTAAAGCTGTGTAGAAGTAATGATTATCACTGCATTGCATGAGGTGACACTGGGCAGCCTAACAGGGATGAAAGAAAAAATGTCAGTATAATTACGTAGCACCCATGTGAAAGACAAAGCTATTCTATAAGGTACATATGTTTTTGAATTAACACTGTTAGCAACAGACTATATTAAACACACCTATTTTTATTCTTTGCAGAGAGTTGTTTTGGTGTCGGTATTAGCATTTGCTGTTGATTTCCAACTATATGTACGAGAAGTATAGTTAAATTATATGTTTTAACAGAAAAATCACTGGGCAAAGGTTTTTAATCTAAGACATGATACTAAGCTACTGTTTGGCTCTTAGAGGATGCAATTTGTCTATCCCAGTTGCTGAAAATACTTTGAGGAACACTTTCCTTAAAATGCATTCCATTAGAATCTTAGCCAACATCTCTAATGCTACAAATAATTTAAAAAGTATTTGTAGTCAGGTAAACCAAACCTTCAGCTCGACACTTACACATCTCACTGTCACCAAGAAAAGCTTACCCGTTCAACGACTACACAGGATCTGAATCACTGAGAGAACTGAGAACATAAATGTGTTTGTGATACATAATTATAAAGTTTTGGGATATATCCTGGCAAGTGACTTTTTTAAATTGTGGAAAGAATTAACTATATCTGTGTATATTACATAGTGAAGCATAAGTACTCAAAAATTGTCTTGTTAGGAAAAATGTACACACATGTGTTCCTGCTATTACAATTGAATTTAATTCATCTCATTAAAATGCTTCCCTTTTATTTCAGTACTGTTGCTTGTATTAAAAAGTGCTGCATTTTATAGTGAATTTAATTTCTTATATTATTAATCCCCTTATAAAAAGGAAAATTCAATCTCTTTAAAAATCCTGATGTAGTCATTTTAATTTCCATAACTATAAATCTTTCATAACAAATGAGTTTTAATTAGGTGCTGTCCTTGGCCATGTACAAGAAGAAGGAATCATCTTTCAATCAATCTATTGTTAGATTGTACTGAATTTAAAAGTCCCATATGCTTAAGATGTTCAGACTACTATCTTTCTGACTTAATTGATTCATAAATTTCTAAGTAATTTTCAAGTGTTTTATTTGTTTCTGTTTTAGAAGAGAGTCTATTTTTTGACTTTGTGGGCTGAAAGGACAATAGAAAACAATTCCAACATAGTCCACAGATATACACAGCTTTAAACTGATCCAAAATCTCCAAACAAATATCCCCAAACTTACATTACTTGAAAATATTCCAATCTACTTTTATTTGGCACATAAAATTGATGGGTATTGGCTTGATATATGGTCCAAATGAATTCAGGAGTTAAGGAGCAGACCTGATTAATCCCCATCTCTATTTCATTTTATGTTTTCCCTTTCTAAGATTATTTATAGTCTCCTAGGGTAATGTGGATTAGAAGACACCTCAGAAAGTCATCCAGTCAAACCTTAGGCTCAAAAGAGGGTCATACCAAATTGCTCAGGTCGTTGTGCAGTCACTCTTGGAAACCTCCAAGGATGGAGACTGAGCAACCTCTGTGGGCAGCCTGTCCCACCACCACATTCCTGGAAATGTTCAAGGCCAGGCTGGACGGGGCTTTGAGTAACCTGTTCTAGTGAAAGGTGTCCCTGACCATGGCAGGGAGGTTGGAACTAGGTGATCCATAAGGTCCCTTCTGACCCAGGCTATTCTATGATTCTGAGGAGGAAGAAGTTTTTCCTTTCTACCCAACGTTTATGGGTTTTTTTGTTGCGAGCACCAAGTAGAAAAAGAACAGTAAAGATATTATGTGTAATTTATTCATATGACATTGAAAGAAAATAAAGTTTTTATAGTGAAATTTCAAGGAAAAATGGCTTTAAATGACCTGGAAAGAAAATTATTAAAAATTATCTAAAATTGTGTTCATCTAAGTCTTCCTTTCACAGTTAGGCTCACTATTTCAGTGGAGGAGCCAAAGACTGTGCTTTCTGTCTAATATAATTATATTAACCTAATTAAGCAATGACACAGCAGGGATTAAAATATTTGAGTTGGTGGTTGTCGGGCTTTTTTCTTCATGGAACTTTCAGTAATCTACCCCAATTAGATAAGCCATCTGTGAGCTAGAAATTGTAACCTTATGTACTACCACTACAATTTTTGTCATAGTGGCAAGTAAGATACTGCATAATTAGGAATAGAGAACAATTGTCACTCTCCTTCAAACAAAATGCAACAAGCTTTGTCTGCATGGTGCCAATGGACCCCATGCAAACATTTGGTTCACAGCCACATCATTCCCCCAAAAATGTGTCTACAGTGTGATCTGAAACAAGAAAAGCAATGTCACAGGATTTCTTCATACGTGAAGAAGTACAGAAGGAAGAGTTCTCTAACTGCTATTAAAAATTATTCAGAAGCTGAGACTGACTTATCCTAGCTTGGTGCCTCTGCATTATTCATCTTACCTCTCTCTCACGATCCTGCACACATTCAGCAGCAAGGAACCTAGCAGGGCTATGCATTTTGATATATAAAGATCCCTAGATGGTCTAAGGTACCTCTCCCGTGCTTGGACAGCATAAGTCACTAAAAAAACCAGGGCTCTCACCTATTCCCAGTTAGTATTGGGATGCAGTGTTTACTTTCAAGAGATTTCAAGTTAGCAATGCAACCTTGTGACAATGGAGGGTGGGACTCTATTAACAGGAGTCCAGACAGACCATGAAGAGAAGTGTTTATTCTTCTCTATTGTTCTGCCTGGAAAGCCACACCTGGTGCACAGTGTTTGTTTTTTGGCTCCTCAATTAAAAAAAAAATAAAAAAATATTGACATCGCAGAAAGAGACCCTCAGAAGGTAAGCAAGAAGAGAAAAGTAAATGGACTAAAGGGGAAGAAGTTGACAGGGGAGATGTGTCAAGTAAAGAAGGTCAAGAGAGGATCTTATATTTCCTTTGGCTACCTAGAGGGAGCTTACAGGGAAGATAGCATTAGCTCCTCAGAAGTACACAGAAACGGATTTTTTTGTGCAATAGACAACGATTGCAAAAAGAGGAAATTATGATTAGATATTAGGTGGAAAAAGATCACAATGAAAGTGATAAAATACTGAACCAGGTTGTCCAAAGACATTAAGGTTTATCCTTGGAGATGTTCAGAACTCAACAGGCCAAGGTCCTGAACAACCCGTTCTGACTTTACAGTTGGCCCTGCTTTGAGGCCAGATCACCTTACAGGATCCCCCTCGAATTTTTTCTTTTTATTCTTCTTTTCTGTGAATACTGAATGGTTATTATAACTCCATGATTAAAGTATTCTATTTTTGACTGCTTTTTTAACAAATACTGACTCTTTCTGGTCCAGCTTAATAGGTTACCAGTGAGGCTGCTGCAAAAGTTGAAAGGTTCTCACAAGATTTATAAAACTATTGGCTTCACACAAGCTTATTTGATCTGTTGAAATAGCAAATAGTTAGCCAAAGCCCTTTGAGAATGCAAAAGGCTTTTTTCTGTGGGAGCTCTAGATCAGATTGGCATGAACTGGCTGACAGAAAGCAAGAGACCAAGAAGAGAACTCTAGTATTAATGCAGGAATAAGGGATGAAATGGTTTGAAAACCATACAGGATAAGTAGAGGAGCTGTGCTTATTTGAATAAGGGATAGTCTAAAAAGTGTGGAGACAGCACTTAGCTGAAAGCGCTAAATTGTGTGCTAATGGAGCTGAAGGAAGCC
Organism: Grallaria varia; assembly: GCA_013396735.1. Classification (NCBI taxonomy): domain Eukaryota; kingdom Metazoa; phylum Chordata; class Aves; order Passeriformes; family Formicariidae; genus Grallaria; species Grallaria varia. The sequence goes on along the minus strand of VWZG01006033.1, from coordinate 16,865 downwards.
ACAGAGAAAACTTGAGAAAAGTTTCATAAAGAACAGCAGCAACAAACCAGTTCATCTACTGAGTGACATGGAACTGTGAATAAAACATCAAGGCATCATTTCCATTAGCCCTCTGCCACAGGCAGTTTTAACTACAAGGGACTCAAAAAAATAGCACAACTCTGTAACAAGAACTTTGCTAACAAGAACAAATAGTGACTACATGGAGATATTTTGGATTAAATCATCTGAGCAGTCAAGTCTAAGGTTAAAAAAATTGTACAGTTCTGTAAGACATTGGATTATTATATTAATTATTGTCTCAGACCAACTCAATTGTGTGTGTGGGTGGAAGGGACAGGTCACATTTCTTGGTGATGAAGTGGTGCTCTGTTCCATACCCCAGCCCCTTCGAGTCTCCTTGGTGAGCCCTAGAGCAGCTGTCAGTCAGGAGGACTGGCCCACACCACATCCCCTAACCCAGCCTCAGAATGGCTGGCATACTGGCATCATTGCCCCTCACCCCACCCTGGAGTCCCAGTCCAGCCCCAGAGTGGCCAGTGGGCCAGAAGTCCCAGCTGGAGTTGGTCAGCACAGAGGGACAGAGCAGATAAAACCAACACTATAGGCCATCACATGGTCATGGCCCTGCCATCTACCGGACTCCTGGTAGCTGGATCTATGCTAGATCTAGAGGGGTAGGTATAATTCCCTCTTTTTCTCTCTCTTTCTTTACTTCTTCTCCTCCTAATCTCCCTTCTTGATATCTGGGTGACTTAAAGCTGGATGGATTGTATGGGTAAACATGTGCTAGGTCAATGCTTCATGAGAGGCTTCATTTTGGTTGAATGTTGTCCTTTAAACTTCTGTCAAGTTTCCTTACTCTCTAAAGTTTGTCAGTAAAAGTCTGTTATTTGACCTCATGAGAAACATGTGTAGCACCTTCTCCCATGTGCTCTCTCTCAAGGTATAAAAAGAACTGAAGGCCCATTTAACAAATCTGTTGAGTGGATCTTTAAAGTAAAACCCCTTTGATGAGCTCACAGCTCAAGCCTGGTGTCTTAAGTTTTCTGACGTAAACTGAGCAGGATATCTTTGAGAAACTAGGGGGTTCTTTGGTTTGGGGATAGCTGTTAGCTGCAGACAAAGGGGGAAATTACATTGGTCAAAGTCGATTTCTCCAGGAACCGCATGGAAGTTAGAAACTACATCGATTGCTCTCCATTTAAGGATGCACAGCTCTAGAAAAATAGGCTGAGCAAAGCTGGCATAACAGTCACAGAGAAAACAAGGAGTTTTGCAAGAAAACTTTAAACTTTTGCCTTATTTTCTAAAGTTTGCCAGTAAAAGTGTGCTATTTTACCTCCTGAGAAATGTGTGCAGCATCCTCTCCCCTGTGCTCTCTCAAGGTATTAAAGGAACTGAAGGACCTTTTAATAAATCTGGTGGGCAGATTTTCGGAGCCTTGTATATTTTTAGAGTAAAACCCCTTCGATGAGTTCCTAGTTCAAATGCAGTGTCTTACAAGGTCACAAGGTAACATGACCTACAGACATTATAACTAACAGTAAACCAATCAAAATCTCATTTAAAAAGGATTTTATTCTTTTGGTTATTTAAATGTCGTGAAACTGGAAAGGCAATTCAGAAGAACCTTATAATACAGCTTAAAAAGGTGACTTTCAAGGTAGATAATAGTAATGAAAAAAGTAATGTGCTAAATTAGAATTTTAACTGTATAATTATTTGGGTTGGAAGGGACTTTAAGGATCATCTTACCAAAATCCCTTGCCCTAGGCAGGAATACTTTCTACTAGACCAGGTTGCTCAAAGCCCCATCCAAACTGGCCTTGAAGACTTCCCATGACATTCTCTGGGCTACCTATCCACTCTCACCACCTTCATAGCAAAGAATTTCTTCCTAATGTCTAATCTAAATCTATCTCTTCCAGTTTAAAACCATTCCCCCTCATCCTATCTCTACATGTTCTTGTAGAAAATCCACCTCCATCTTTCTTGGACGTCCCCTTCAGTTACTGGAAGGCTGCCATAAGGTCTCCCTGGAGCCTTTTCTTCTCCAGGCTGAACAACCTCAACTCTCTCAGTTTTCATAGGAGAGATGCTCCAGCCGCCTGATCATCTTTGTGGCCCTCTTCTCAAATCCATTAGGTTCATGTCCTTCTTATCCTTGGGGCCCCAGAGCTGGATGCAGTACTCCAGGTGGGTGTCACAAAGGCAGAGCAGAGGGGGAGCATCACTCCTCTCATGCTTGCTGGTCACACTTCTTTTGATGTAGTTCCAACAAATTCACAAGCAAGAGAACAAAACAGACACTAATGCATAGTCAGTATTGTATTTCTTACTCTCACTCGTCCAAAGGTTAGCGGAGAAAAAGTGTAGAGAAAAGGAAGTTAAAGACTTGCAGAAAATGGTAAGACTTGCATAGTAACTCACATTGGATTTTCCTGCTCTGGCTGTGACATGCGGATTGCAAGTTGTATGGAAGACTCTTGATTTGACCCAGTTAAGAATTTATCACGTACTTTTTCAAATCAGCTGACTTAGCATTAGAATATAGAAGAGGTCTTACATACATCCTTCTAACAAGACATCCTTCTATTAAGATATTACAGACAATGAAAAATTCTTCTTGCACTGGAAAGTGAGTTATTTGTGTTAGTCCTATATTTCCTTTCTTTTGAAGTATTCTTGGGGCAATGATATCCTCAGAAGAAGAGTTTTACATCTGTGAATATTTGGTACAGTTCAAGTGTTAAATACCATTTTTCACTGATTGGTATTGATTAAAAAATGGAGATCTGCATTTCTCCACACTTTCCCTTGAATCCTATTCATTGCTCCTTAATTTTGTGTTCAGTCTGTACTATATACAAAAGTGAAAAGCAATTCTGTGAAGCAAAAATTTGTAATTTGTGTCCATTTAGAAAATAAAGGTTTTTGTATTTTATAATCATGTATAATTGTAGATGTGATCTAATGCTGTACCTAAGATAAACTCAGAAAAATTAATTTTCAAGAACATTATCTCATCTGCTTAATTGTATGCTTAGTTTTTGTCTCCTCCCTTTTCCTGGGACCCAGTGATTTATAATTCATTTTGTCTGGATTGTTTAAGATCTCCTTTACTCTTCCGTTTTAGCTAAGTTTTTCTGAAGTTTTACCATAAACCAGAGTCTGAATGAAATCTCTGGCATTGGAATAGAAAGAATTTCACAGTTAATCTTGCAATCTGGGGCTTACTCAGCAAATATTCGGGCAGAAGGTGTCAGAACAGCAGCTTTAAGGATAGTCTATTAATTTTTGTTAAGTGAGGCAAATCATAGTTTTGTCTGTGGATCTCATGGTTCTCTGTAAAGTGAAATTATAGTGGAAATCAGATGCAAATTGTCCTGGGTTTCTGTAGCTGAACTTTT
>VWZG01006033.1:0-12879 GCA_013396735.1 Grallaria varia | reverse complement strand
TTTTTTTTTTCCTCACTCTTTAGCTTAGCTTTTATCCTGTTAGTAATAAATTTAGGTATTATCTCACTTTGAGTCTGGTTTTTTGCCCATAAAGGTGGTGGGTGGATGACCCCTCTCCCTTCTGCCTAGTTGCAGAAAGGGATTCAATGAGTCCATGGAATCTGGCCAGGGTCAACCCACTACACAAATACATAAGAGATTTTAGATTTTTACATGCAATGCAATGTTTCCACTCAATGCAAATTTGGAAGAGCTTGCTCTTTTCTAATTAAAGAGGGAAAAGAAGATAATTTCTAAAACATCTGGCAACATGACTGTATTTGTCTTCCTTGCCCAAAATATTTCAATTCCCCAAAATAGCCATTTCATCCTTCCATCTTCTCTTAGTGGTGTCATTAAAATAACAGCTCTGGATTCATGAATAAATTGGTGGAGGGAAAAAAGAGAACTGAGTACTAGTCTCAGTACTAATGTCAGAGTAGAAAATCTTATACTACTCATGTTATTTATGAACCATCAACAATTTTGATTAGCTGGCAGATAATAGTTGAGACACTTTGAGGCAATGGCAACTAAAGATTAGTTCTTTTGTCCCATAATTCAAAGTATAGATATTAAAATCAGGAAAGAAGGAATTTATTCAGCTATAACTGGTTTTAATGCTATTACTAATTTATTTCAATCCAAACAAGAAAAAAGCTACAACTATGTGTCAGTAGTCTATAAAGCCACATGCAAAATATTTTTTTTCACTAGGCTTAGCAAAATACCAGTTAGGAAGTGACAGTTTTCATTACTTCTCCAAGAGTTGTTTGGGCATTAAATTATATGAGGTTCAGCAGTGCTTATTCATCAGATAAGAAATCTATTTCCTGCATTAAAATAATGACGCAGGAACAAAGGATTGCAATATATGGAGAGAAGTGCAAATGAAAATAATGAAAGAAAATGAAATTTTTCTGACATAACATGCATGAATAAATTACATCCTATCATCTCTTGATAGTACTGGCTACTATGAGGTGGAAAAGCATCTAATAGATTGTCTTAAAAAATACACAGATCAGATTAAAAAAAAATAAAGCAAATATTTTCTGATTAAACAGACCTTTAACTGAAATACTGAAATAGTTAGGTCATTTTGACTTTAAGCATATGGTTCAGTTAGAATCAATAATGATTAACAACATTTGTATTGGTGAGAACATACTAATAATTAAGTTATTATCAGAGTTTCACTGTATGAAATAAAAAGAGAATGTTTTTGTTCATTTTTCCCATTACAAAAAGCAATTATTTTACTTTACCAATTTCAGTGCTTAGTGGTGCACATGTTAGACTAAACACCATCAATAATCACCTGCTATACTCTATTCATTTCTTTAATGTAATCTTTGTTCTGTAATTAAGGATTAATGTACTTGTACAGTTAGTAGTAGAATTGTGTAATGGAAGTATTCTATTCTTGCAGTATGATATTTGTCTTTGCTCCAGAGGAACAACTATAGACAAATACTTGTAAAACTGAAAATGTTTCTTGGTGAATTTTGGAACATTTCAGTAAAATTCTTCAGCTGATTTTTCAGTTAGTAATTCAACAATATTCATCCTGATCTAATTGTGAAGTATATCTATGCATTTTACTACTAGTAATAAGATTTGGATTGCTTTTATTTCTATTAGAACTGTAGAAGCAATAAAGTTGTAGGAAAATGAAAGCAGATTCTTTTCTCTCTCTTACTCAGTCAATAAAGTGATTTAATTAAAATGTCTTTAGTCAAAATCTCAGCTTATTCAGACATGAATGGCTTCACCCCTCTTACGCAGTTAGATCAGTTATTCTGGTGATGGTAATTCAGCTGGATACAATGGAGTTCACTGCTCAGATTCAAAGAAATATTTTGACTTACAAGAATTAATTTCGACAACAAATTAATCACATGTGTTCACTTTTGCTATTGCATGAGGCCTATGAAGTTTGAATTGAGACCAAGATACTGTGTGTGAGAGCTGGACTGTGGAACAATGGCCTTATTCAAAAAAATATTAAGGCAATAAAATGGAATTACCAAGACCCTCTTAGACCTGCATTTTAGAGTATATCCTGGAAGTAAAATAACCAAGAATTCAAATGCCTGGTCTGTCATGGAGGATTACTATATTCCCACAGTATAACCTCCCAATCATAGAGCTCTGATCCACTCTGAGCCATTAACATAAAGAAATCAGATTAATTTTACTTTTCTTCAGAAGGATTATTCAGTGGGAAACAACATTTCTGTAGCTCCTCCATATCTTCTCTACACTTAGTGGCCTTTCTTCAGATTATACTATTATTAATTTCCATTAAATTGTGATGTTTATTGTGACCTAAGTTATCTGAATAACTGAAAAAAAACAGACTGAGTTAATTATATGTTCTTCAACAAAAGAAAAAACTATTTCTGTAACAAAGTTTATGTTCTTTGTACAATTTAATGCACTGTAAAAAAAATATTAAAATAGTTTCTATTGTTGAAAGAAGTACTGGTAAAAAGAGGCTTATTTTATTTTATTTATGAAATGCATTTTAAATTTTTTCAGCACTTTCTGTGTATGACTGTTAGTAATTCAATAATTGGGTCTTTTTTTTCCTCTAATTTAGCCATAAACCCTGTATATCTGCTAATGAAGCGACTTGGAATGCATTTGAATACAGGGGAACTGACTTACACTTAGTATCGTCTTGGTTGGACAGCTCAGGTGAATGCTGCCGTAAGGCATTCTCCGTCTGACAAAGCACCACCCTGGCAACAGACATGGCTCAGCCGAATATGCCACTGGGTCATCACAGGATGCAGACAGAATATCAAAGTAGCATTGGTCCTTCTTAGTCCACCAGAAGATTTATGTCAGCTTACACATTTTTTTATAAGCAGCTTATATTAATATTCTTGGCTGTAAATATGTCAGGAGTGAACAAGTATCCCACTCAGGATATAAATATTCTATTCAGGAGAGATTCATGATGTCTGTATGTTTGGAAAAAATACTTTTTTTTCATATGGTCAAGGTAAAGAGCTAGGACTGCTTGCCACTTCAGTCACCCCAGATACATACTGATGTGAACTAGTACTTCTGCAAATCTTCATCTGCTCTTTTCACAGGACACAACACCAGCAAATTCTATAGGTCGTATTGAAATTAACCACAACCCACCTACAAGTTAACTGTTGGGAATCTATGTGTGCATCATACAGTCTAACTCTGCTCTTAGACCAAACCAAATGACAAGTTCCAAGGGATTGAGACATGATTTCTCCAGTCAAACGCAAATCATCACCATCAAGATGCCAGTGGGGAGGGAAACCCCCACAGACAAGACTTATCACAAATCATTCTTTCATCTCTTTGCTTCAAGATTGTTCCTTTGTGAAACTTCCTATTTCATTCCTCTATCCTTTCTTGCATTGTCCTTTTCTGAAAATTAAAAGTAAGAACTTTTAACCTCAAGAAGAACATTCATTTGGTCTTTTATTTGTGGGGGATCTAGAGACGGGGAAGAAGAAAGAAAAAGACTGATGAGGGTGCAAGTGCCGTCTTGTGAGATTCTGTGAAAGCACAGTAGACAACCTCACAATATTTTAATTATGACTGTGTGAGAGACTCAATAAAAAGTCCTAGAAGAAAGAAAAAATAAGAGTAGGTCAAATTTTCATGGTTAATGCCTTGATTTTCAGAAGTACGGCGCTTTAATTTATCTTCTGGAGACAACAGGAACTGCAGGTGGTTCACGTATTGTGAGTGATCCATAAGTACAAATACAAATACAGTAAGAGAAGTTTTTAGTACATAAAGATATTGTTTGCACCTGAAGTTTCTATTGAAATTAACAAGCAGGTCTATTAGAATTTGTGAGCCTGCTGTAGGTAGCCAGATAAGAACCATATGGCTTAAACATTATTAGTTTCACTCACATCTTTTTAGCAAAGGATTGCCCTCCATGCTAGTTGAAAATATAAGGGTATTTTCTTTATTTAGGGAATATTTATTTCTGTGGACTACTGCTGAAATTCCTGAGAATTTAAGTATTTGTTCTTTCTGGACTCCATCTGTTTGAATCCCTAAAAATACAGAATTTCACCCTTGCCTTCTGCTACTTTATCACCTGTTGCTTGACAATGTTGGCAGAGATCCTTCCAATATAGTTTGTTCCTAGGTTCTTATTGACTCCCTTTCTATTTCTAGATCACCTATTTTAAACAAGCCATTGAAAATTCATATTCATAAGAAAGATGCATAGTACTACTGGTCTGCTAAAGAATAACACCTGAAATGTGCCTCATTTTGTAAAGAACAGTTTCTGAACTAAAGTGCTAGGTTAGACATCTAAAAATGGATGTGCCAATAGTCATGAATCCTTTCAGAAGTCATGAAGGATAATGCTAATGGGTTTCTAATAAAAATTTCCCTATGGGTAAAAAATACCTGGACTTATAAAAAAATGGGGCCATTTTATTCCGTACTTTAAGTCAAGATGTCAAAACATGTAAAGTGGTAGTGGGATGACAGAGGTAGATACATGACCAAAGGCCCTCTTTTTACTCCATAACCTCTCATCTTAAGGTGATATTATAAATCATTGTCACTGTCAGAAGGCTGCAGTGAACAGTGGTATTATTTCCCCAGCTACTGTAAAATGCCACCTGGTATTTTGCATAAACTACATGTTAAATCATGGGAACATTGCAACATTATTTTACGATAACATTGTAAATAACCCGTGCCTTGATCATAAATCTGTATCACCAACAACAGCCCTAATCAACAATAGCAACCCTGAGACTGAAAAAATCTTTCTCTTTACCTGTAAAACTGTTCTTGGTATTCTGGATTTGCCTAGTGTCTTGTAACTATATCCTTACCTGTTCTGTGAAAATGAGCTCTGAATTTGAATGAACTTGAGATGAGTAGTTTAAATACTTGACAGCATTTGTACTCAAGACTCATATTCTCTGACTAAACAATGAATGCATGCAGGGGCATTTTCCCATACTGCTCTTCTATTGCTGCTTACCTTGACTTCCAACAATTCAAAAGCTACCAATTACTGAGTTTTGATAAAAAACCAAAGATAAATATTTCTCAGGTCTGGGCCACAGTTTATTCTCGGAGTTACTCAGAGGGTCAGAGGAATAAAAAGAAGAGACAAAAAGCAAATGGATGGTCTGGGTAGAGCTCATTTTTTCTGTGCATTGCATTATGACCTATTAGGGCACTAGCAGTCATATTGACTATCTTTATAATCCTATCCAGACTGTCAGTACGGGAAAAATAATTACCTCTACATGAGATATGGTAACCAGGGAATATGACTTGCTCATATTTAGTATTCGGTTGTGTTTATTAAAACCAGTATATAAAATAACCACACATTTTTCAGCAGAAGGAGTTTTAACTGTCGTGTTCAAAATTTAATGTGTTTTTCAATGTGCTCCTCAGAAAGCTCTTAAGGGAGTTACTAGTGCAATACCTGCCACTTTCTTACTATCATTCTATTCAGTATCCCTTAAATACTATAAAAAGTATCTACTAAAAATTCAGAACTGTGATAAAATTGGCACATCACCTTCTTTGCCCATTCTGCCCCTGTGTATTTTATTCACTGTTGCTTCTTCACTAGTCATTCCAAAAGAAGTTTAAAAAAAAAAAAAAAAGTGAACAGTTTTCAATTATTTCCTCTTTCAATTTGCACATAAGGAGATTTTTTTTCCCTTGTACTGACTTTAAAGATTCAAGCATGCTTTTACCGAGTGGTTATATTTTAATTTTTTTTTAACTTTTTTTTTAACTTTCAGATTTAGCAAAGCCCTGCCAGAAGACATTTAATGCTGTCATCGATATTCGTTCTACTGTCAGGGATATTAAACTGAGAAGAAAGACCTGGCACACTGACTTTCTCTTGAATCTTTGATAGTATGTTGGCTACAGCTTAGCTGTGAGAAAAAAAATAGTGTTGCACTGCAAGCAAAACCAGGGACTTTTCTTCTTGTCAATTTAGAAAAGTTGTAAGGAAAAAGTCAGCTTTAGACCACATAGGCTTTGCAGATTAAAAGGATTGCAGTTTTTGTTTCATTTGCTAAGTAAAAAAATCTACCTTTTTTCTTGTATGGACATTAACTATACTGTTATAGTGCACTGGATGTTGAGGCTATTGCAGTTTTCAGAATCACAAGGGTTTTTGTCCAACTTCATTCCTTTACCTATTCAGCAACATTAACTCATTAACAAGAAAACGTGCAAAACATCAAATTTTAACATATTCAGTAGACAGCAGTGAACCTGAAAGGGAGGAACTGATTTATAAGGTGCGTATGTAGGTGTGAGAGTTCTGAGTATCAGCAGCTGGAAAGACAGCAGACTGAGAGAGGTGATTCTGGCCCTTCATTCATCACTGACAAGTCCCCATATGGAGTGCTGTGTCCAGTTATGATCTTCCAAGTGCCAGGGAGACTTGGACTCAAAGGAGTAAATCCAGCGCAGGATCAGAAAAATGAGTAAGGGATAGGAGCATTTGTCATATGAGTAGAGGCTTAGAGAGATGAGGCTGCTCAGCCTGGAGAAGATTCAAGGAGTCATCTTATGAGAGTGTATAAATATCTGATGAGAAGGACAAAGACAGAGACAGACTCTTCTCAGTGGTGCCCAGTGATGGAATGAGAGGCAATGTGTATGAACTAAAATACAAGAATTCTGTTTAAATATTTAAAAAATAAAAATCACCATGTGAGAAATTAAGCTGGGACAGGTTGCCTAGAGATGTTTTGGAGTCTCTATCCATGGAGATATTCAAAACCTGACAGAATATGATTTTAATCAATCTGCTCTAGTAGATCACTGTGCAAAGGGGTTGAGGTAGATGATGAAGGTCCCTTCCCACATTTGCCCTTCTGTGACTGCAGTTCTTTGAAAGAAGGAGATGCTTGGGACTTGATGAGTGACAGTTTTAAATCATTATTAATATGGATTTTCTGTAAGTGGGAATGAATGAGTTTAAAAACTGCAAGTCAGCAGAAAGAAATGTACCTTGATTTAAAGTCTAGAGGGTAGAAATATTTCCTTGAACAATTTGACACATCTCCTTAACAATTTGAAAGATTCTAAAATTCTAACTAAATTGAGATGAAAAATATGCTGGCTGTATCACCCATCTAGCCAAACAGTTGAGTCACATTTAACCAGAAGCTGAAAGTCATACATTTCATAATAACTAACCAAAGACAAGCGGCCTCCAGAAGTCATCTTTCCTTAACTTACTATCAAGCTTAAATACATCTGGGGATTTCACACACATTACTCAGTTTTCTCACTGCCTCCTCTAACTTCAAATTTCTGTTAGGCACTGCTCATTTTCTCCCTGATCTTAGGGTATCAATCTCTCAACATAATATCAGTCTCTCAACATAATGGCTGTATTTTCTTTCCCTGCTTGGAATTTTTGAGGGAAGTCTCCAGAACATGAGTTGTGCTGACTAGTGACTAGGAGCATTCTTCTTTCTGTGCTGCCTTGGGTAAAGGAGCTGGTCTTGATTCTCATCTGCTTTCTGGCTATCTGTTCACTCATTTATATTGGTTAATAAAGTGACATCAAAATTAATTTGTGGACTTTAAATAACATTTAGTAACATTGCAGTCACTGGTTTGCCTCTTTCCACTCTCAGAAGCCAAATTGCTAAAGTAAAGACAAAAGGCTAATGTAGACTGCCATGGCTCCACACTATTTTTTTAGCAAACATAAAAATTTGGTTCTGAAATTTTTTACTACTTTGAAGCAAAAGAAATTTTAAATGAAAATTGTGAACTGCAGCTGGAAAACATTAAGGGTGCACTGGCTTTGCAATCCTGAGTTTTAACTGAGAACTCAAACTACATTGCAGCTTCTAAGGTTCTATGGTGATATATAGCTTAGTAATAGAACCTGAATGTTAATAATGTCACATATGGGAGACATCAGAAACTGAGAATAAATGTCAATATTAGTCCTACTTAGCAATGAATTATATATAGTTTAAAAGATATGTAACTAAAATTCATTCAAGTTACATCAATTAGCTGATTGAATTAATTTTTAAATGAAAGTAACTAAGGTGGTTAGAAAGAACAACACGGTTGTAATATCACAAATCTACCAAACTGCAGATGATTTCCACTTTTTTTACCTTTACCAGAAATAGATTAATGATGCAATATTTCAGGTTTCATTTTCATTATCAAAAAAAAAAAAAAAAAGTCTACAATATGCCTGCCGTTTGTTATGGTTCCCTGTCTGTTTATTATTATTATCACTGTTACTATCATTATTGTTGTTGCTGTGATGATGATCCTTGTCTCAACTAACCCTTCCATTTTTGTGCTTTGCAAGTAACAGAAACAAAAGAAAATGAAATAGTAAAATAATGAGCTATATTATAGTTTTAGTAGAATTCATAGAATATATTAAGCATAAACATTTTAATACTTTATATTGGCAATAAAGGACATCAATTTAATAAAATCAATCTATACTTTTGACAAGCATTAAGAATTGAATCAGTATATCTCAAGACCTTCTATTTCCATTCTGACCTTGCTATTATAAACTGCATTTTCTCTCTGCAGACCTGTGCAACATGAGAGAAAAAGAGGAGAAAGAAGCTTGTTTCGATCTGCTGCAGTATGGTATCATGGGGCTCATGGAGATTTGTTGGGACAGCACGTCTGGCACCCATTTTCTCTGTGTGTTGGGGGTTATTTTTTGACACAGGTTCTGGTGGATATACTGATGGTGGGACAGCTAACAACAGTCTTGACTGCAGTTATCATAAGACAGAATAGTTCAAGATCCTGAGGGAAGCGGTACATAAATAAGCTGCTTGGATATCAGGAGAATGTATTTAAGCTCTTTCTGATAGGCTGAATCCAGAGGACTACTGTCCTGAAGGGCAAAAGAGCACAAACTGAGAGATTTGACTTTAAAGACAGCCTCTTCAAAGCATGAAACTGTAGCCCAATGTGCAAGAAGGTAAGGGGGTAAGGCACAAGCCTCTTGGCCAAGCACAGTACTCTTCCCTGGTCTGGGATACTAAAAAAGGCAATTCTTATCCAATAAGGATAAGAAAAACATTTTTCAGTCATACAAGGATAGAAATAGAAAAGCCACATCCTTTCTGAATAATCCCATGCAATTTGCAACAGGTGGGACTTCTGTTGAAAGGAGGAAAAAGTGAATCCGTTTGTTCTCTTGTGGCGCTAAAGGGTGGTAAGTGTGTAAGAGCAGGAGCGTGGCTTACAGACACAGTTCCGTTGTTCACTGTGCTTGGCTGTTGAGATGCATCTGGGATATTGTGTCTGGTTTTCAGGCCACTAATGCTGGGGCTGAAGAAACTATAACAAGTCCAATGGAGATGCTTTAAAAATGCTGAGGGCTAGAAAATACATTGCTCAGGAAGAAAATCAGAGAGCTGTATTCTTTAGACTGAAGAATAGAAAGATAAGGAGAAATTCAGCTGAAAATTTCAGCAGCATGAAGGAAGGTTGCAGAGAAGATGGACCCAGACTCTTAACAGTGACATGCATGAGACAATAATACAAGTAGAAGAAAGGGAAATTTTCACCACACATACAAAAAAAAAAAGTCCCAATGAAGGATTTCAAACCACTAAAACAGATTTTTCCATAGAGGTTTTGAGATACCGGTTTTTCAAGTATTTTGACTGGGCAAAGTCTCAAAAACCTGAGTTACAGTTTGGGATTTGACCAGATGATATCCAGAGGTTCTAGCATCATTATTGTCTCTAATTACTTTTAGTTTGTACTGAACACAAAGGATGACTGAGCAAATAATTCACAAACACTGCAACACATTTTTTGTGGGCAGTGGGAGTTAATAAGTTAATAGCATTCAAATTATAACTGTTTAGTTTGGGTTTGGTTTTTTTTCAATGTATTTTTCATACCTATTTCATCTAAGTGACAAATAAACTCTGTTACAGGGTGGGGCTCAGTGGAGGAAGATTCAGTGTGGCAGAATTATTTTGGGAGGTATTTGTATTCTAAAGACACTTTTCTGGAGAACATCTTTAGGATTTCATGTGTATGCAACTGAAGCTGAAAGCTCAGAAAAGAGATAGAAGGGAAAATTATTTCCTTCTAGCTAGGTAGCCTGAGCCACTATCCCATCAGGCCATTTTACATTGAAGCTGAAGAAGTTATGAGGGGAGTGGTAGAATTTACTTAGGTCTTATTCTACTGTACTGAGCTGAAATAGTAATATGAAAATATTTTGGATTTCTATTAGTCTGCATTTTATAATTAATAATTGCAGAAGAAAGTGTGTACCAGTTTTTAAATACCTTGAAAAGTTAATTTAATATTTGCTGGACAATAGAGGAATAGCGGGCAGCTTTATAATTAGAAAAATCTTTTTCTCTTGTATGTTTATGAAGTAATTCCACTTGCATACATACATCACCACAACCGAGAGATCACAAACTGACATCTGCAAACTGGAAAACAGAGCAAGATTTATGCTAAAAGTCTTCCTGTCTGCCAGGTCTTGGAAAGCAATAGGCAGACTGAAAATACAGAAGCCCAGGGTCTGGCCAAACAGGCTTGCTTCAAATTCATACTGCAAGGGTTTAAATGCTCCTTCAGTTGATATGCTCCCATGATTTGATACCCCCTGAGCTGTAGATAGCCAACCATATTGACACAGGCTTGTATACAAGCTGGTGTTAGGTTGCATAGTGAAAAGACAAAGTTCTCTTCAAGCTACTTTGTTCAGGTACAGGTTTTCTCTCTATTGTAGTTGTTCAGAGGGACAACAATATTTAAGGAACGAAGAAGGCAGCATTCCCTAGAAAGGAGGCTAACCTATGGGAAAGAGATACTAACAGAGACTGTAGAACACCACTTATTTAGAAAGCATGTTAAGAATCAGTGCAATATAATCCACAGTGTTCAGAGAGAATTCTGTTTCTGCTGTTATTTTAGAGAGATGTCAAATTACAGAAGACAATGGAAAGCAAGAAGAATATAAATAATAATTCAAATTGCACAGGCAGGACTATGCCAGCCCAAAACAGGTTCAGTAACTGAATTTGTATGAGATCCTCACCAGCACATGAATAAACTGTAGATGGTATTGCAAGTTTCCTGAGCCCTCAAGATCCATGCCCATGACCAGAGAGTTTGACATTTGTGCATGGGCAAATATTCCTCCCAGTTTACAACCTGATAGTCTTTCCAAATAATTAGATGGAGGAGTACACTGAATGGGAGTGTGAGTTGCATTTATTTTCCCATAAGTCATGAATAGAGCTCCTGTTCAATTCTGCAGTGGTCCTGTAAAAATAGTTTTCAGCTATGGACAGACCATACTTCTGGATTTCCATAATGCTTTGGGTGACATACATTTTGATCACAATGAACTCCATGGGCTCAGGAAGAGGCGAGTTTAACTCAGAGATTACAGACTGAGATCTAGAAAAGGGCCCAGCTTTTTACATATGCACTTGAATTTTCCTTTCACATAGTGGAGATGAAAGCACTTTGCTTGTTACCCATCATCTCAAATCCCACAATATTTCATTGATGCATACTAACTATTCTCATTCAGAACTACACCAAGACAGTGAATCAGCTCTTATGGCATGATATGCTCCACAGTTAATGATCCATAGCTGACAGTGACTGAAAGACACAAAGCAAAATTACTGCAGTGTGTGTGCACAGAATACTCCAGAGATGGTTACTGTAGGACATTGCTAGGATTTCAACACTAGGAAAAATTAAACTGCATGGTGTCAATACATTCATATTTAAAGGACCAGGGAACAGGTGTCTAAATTGGCTTAGTTTCTGAATCACACTTACCTTCAGTAATTGGGAGCATTAATTTCTCCAAGCATGTCTGAACAGATATTTTACTAGATGGTGGTAATACAACTTGTATTTAAGGCATTCTGATTATTTTTATTATAAGGTTCTGCTTTCAATAAATTTCATCTATTTAGGTGCGTGGTTTTCCGTTGCAAGCAATTGCTTCAGATTGATTGATTTTCCTTGTGGTTTTCTTTTCCTTTTTTTCTTCCTTTTTCAGCTTTAAAAATTATATAAAACAGTTCATTTGTTTATGAGAATTAAGGCAGAAAATAATACACTCTTTGCCAGTGTTAAATAATGGCCAGACTTTTTTTAGAAACATCAGAAACAAAGCATCACACTTTGGAACAGTTATTTGGAAATTGGTTGGGAGTGGCTCTTGTTTGAAAGATATTCCTTTAGTTTTCTATATGAAAATCTCCTCCATTAAAAAGTCTTCAAGAACCAATATTAATATACAACATAAAGGTTACTGGCAACTATTGCCTCATATCTTCGCTTATGTAGAACATTCTCTGTTCAGTATAAAAGTGGACTTTCTTTCCATCTTGCAGCTCCAGAACATTGTTAAATAGCAATTGTAGATTGTTGATGGTATTCTTCTAGAGATGTGGCAGAAAGAACCTGTCCGGTTCAAGTGAAGAACAGCCCATTATAGATCAGAAAGACTAAATGGAAGAATAGACTGGAACTAAAAGTGTGATAATATCCACAGTCCCTGTCACTGGTAGACTTTAACAATCCTGTTTATATGTATGGCAGGAGGAAACTGTGGGGAGAGATTAATATTACATTAGACTCAATAAGAAAGTGGAATTTTTCGGTTTTTTTCCTGCCTAGGCTTGGCTTCTCCTCAGGAACCGATTCAGGTGAGTGAGGGGCGGGTCAGGCTCGTTAGCAGGTGCTAGGGGAGCCTATATAAGGGCCTCCAAAGAGAGCGAGTGACCTTCGCTCGCACACCCAAGGGGAGCGGGCAAA